>JAVQJL010092107.1:0-13096 GCA_036024295.1 Nannoperca obscura
CCGGCCTGACTGATCCAATGTGACAGCGGCATCGTACGAGAGGGAGCTGCGCCTCGCCTCTCTCCTCCCAGTGCTTGGCATCATTGCTGGCTGACACACACACACACACACACACACACACACACACACACACACGCACACGCACACGCACACGCACACGCACACGCACACGCACACGCACACGCAGCTTAGAAGTAGATGTGGAGTGTGTTTGTGTGTGTGTGTGTGTGTGTGTGTGATGAGTGGGGGGTTCAGGCATAGCAGGGCTAATTGGCGCAGCTGCATGGGTGTACACTCACTAACAGACCCATGAGAGCAGAATAACCTCCACCGACTCCACTCTCTCTCCTCTCTCTGGGTTTACTCCCTCACAGCCAGCTTCCTCCGCACTCCTCCTCACTGTCCTTCCTCAGAACCAGGCAGCGGGATAAAAGAGATAAGATGTAATGAATAAAATGGAACACCCCCAACCCCCCCCCAAAAAACATCCCAAGTTCTTGTTCTTTGTCTTTTTGAGGGGTGAGGTCGGTACTCCTTGGGCAAGGAGTGAGCGCAAGAGAGAGATGCGGAGAGGTTAAGGATCAGCCATCATATCCCTCATGCCTTAGGACAGCCACGCTTTTAATAGTTCAGATCAGGGATGTGAGGAGGGTGAGTCAGTCAAAGAGACAAACACACACGCATGGAGACGCACACACATGACCCTCCGTCCTCTCCCAATAAACACACACACAGCTTGAGGGAGGGTGAGAGTAGAAAGGCCAACATCAGCGCTGGACGCTCAACCTAATGTCAGCAAGCAGGAAAGATATTTAAATGAATATATTAACACAAATAAGGTTGCATGATGTGGAGCTAAATGTGCATTAAGTGATATGTTTAGTTAATAATATCGTGGCAGTGTAAGTCGTGATCATTTCAATGTGCTAAAAGTGTAAACACTACAAACAAAGAGATTGTGTTCACAGTTCAGCATAATTTAAATTTCTCACTTTCACTTGTTGCACATCCACCAGGCATTTAAAAACATAGACTTCTGATCCACCTAAACCTTTATCAAGTTATGACTAAGCAGCTGCTTCACAGTAAAGGTGAGTAGCTTTATTTTAACTTCCTTTATTAAGAATCAACAACCAGTACATATAAAACTGGTTCTGAAAGCAGTTATACAGATCTGTATATCTTTATGCACCTTTTTGTTTTTTGTCAACATACGTTTATGGCTCCAACAAAGTAGTAAACAGCAGAACCCGACTTTGGTGTTGAAATGCACATCACAAAACAACAAAAGCCAAAAACTGAAGAACTGAGAAGAAAAATGCAAATTAAGATCAAAATGTGTGTCATGTTTTAACAGACAGCTGAACAAAACGGCAGCTTTCTGTGCTACGCAAAGCTTCAAACATTACCTTTTTTTAAAAATGTTTTTCAAATTAGGCTTTTCATTCGACAGAAGTGCCTCTCCTAATTGGGTCCCTGGGTAAGAGAAATATACACCTGAGGGTTCTCCTTCTACCTAAACCCCTCGACAGACGTGATTGTGATCGAGGAGGGAGAAAGAAAGATTATTTAGAGGGGGAGGAAGGCAGCTAAAGAGGAAACAGAGGAAGACTGAAAAAAATCTGAGTTGTAGAGAGAAAACAGTGGAGGATGTGAACGTATAAAAGGAGTCGACATCTCGGTGCGCACACAGGCTGGTTTACGATTCACTGAGGAACATTTTTCACTCGGCCATGAATGCATTTCACTCACAAAATCGAGCTCCAAGCGTCAAGTCTACCACCGGCCCTAAAGCTTCACTGAACCCAGCCACAACTACACCCGGCCACAGGTGTGCTGTTTGTCTGTCTCACCCCCCCTTCCTCTCCTCCTCCCCCTCTCTGTTCCACTGCTTCAACAGGAAGTATGCCCACACCCCCACCCCTCCACCTTTAACAGCCTCACCACACATCCATCTCCTTCCTCTCCTTTCTTTCTCTCAAAAAATAAACACCAGAATGCTTAAAAAAATTTAAAGAATTTTACTTCTGCCAAGCACCGACGTTGGGTGCTAAAGGCGGACAGCAGACAGCCATGGGTGACAGATGTCCCCCCTCCCTCTCGAAAGAGAACATCCCTCTCCTTCTCCCAACCCACACCCCACCCCGACTCAGCTGTACTCCTCAAAGCCACATTTGGCATCAACCCTTCCTCTGTCCTCTTAAAACTTAAAGCAAATACACAGAAGCAGCAGACAGAGCTGTGCTTTGTTTGAGTTTGTCTTTCTTTATTTGCTGTTTACTGTGTGATTGTGTCTGACAGACAGAAGCAGTGTCACACCCGGAAGCCCCCCGGGAGCCCCACAGCGGTAAAGACGGAGGGGAGTCAACATAAGACCTGCAGACATAATCAGAAAGAGATTATCTTTAAAGGAATAGTTTGACATTTTGGTAAATTTTCTTATTTGCTTTTCTTGCTGCCAGTTAGAAGAGAAGAGACAGTTAGCTTAGCTTAGCAAAACACCTGGAAACAGGGAGAAACAGCTAGCCTGGCTCTGTCAAATGGTTACAAAATCAGCCTACCAGCTCCTCTGAAGATCATTAATTAACATGTTGTATTTTGTTTGTATAATTGGTAATTTCAGTTAGATCAACAACTATTCTTTAAATTGTTTAAGTTACTTTTCAAGCAAAAATGCCCCAAAAAAAGGTGACGGTTCCTGCTCCTCAAATGTGAGAATTTTTGCATTTGAGACAGTTGCATAAATTAGGGGAAAAAACGGCCGATTAATTGATAATGAAAAACAATCGTTAATTGCAGCACTAAGGGATTAAACATGCAATATGTAACGTGTTCATCAGTAAGCTGGTAGGCAGATTTATTACCATGTGAAAGAGCCAGGCTAGCTGTTCCCTCTTGTTTCCAGTCTTTGTGCTAAGCTAAGCTAAGCTAAACTATCTGGCAGCTAGCTGTAGCGTCATATTTATTGTAGAGACATGAGAGAGCTATTAACCTTCTTATCTAACTGTTTCAGTTCAGTTTTTCTAATTTATCTACATTTTAGTTTCTTCCTGAATGTCCCTGTGTTTCGTTTGATTTGGTTGTCCTCGACATGTTTTTGCTCAATCTCGAACATCAGTTTATATCACAACTAAAACCAACAACCTATGTAACCTGTGCACTGTACAAAACACATATTAGGTGAGAATGCCTTGTATACATAAGTGTGTCTGATCACAAAAATGCACAATAAAAACACAACAATCCCTGGTGTCACGTCACCTTAAATAAATATTGACGCCAATGATTTCAAAGCAGTGTGGTATTCAGATTTAAAAATAGGGCAAAAGAGAGCACTAGTATTAAATCAGTATCATGAGAGAAAAAGTTTGATCCATTTTTGATCCCTAGTCATTTTGTAATGGACTGAAAAGGCCCCTGTTCTTTCTTTTTCAGCAGCACAGGCCTGTTTAAAACATAAGCTATATCTTAAAATCATTTCCTAAAATAAAAGTCCTTCATTTTTGCAGAGAAATGTTTGAAACTGACTGCAGTCATACTGATCATGTCAAAGACACATTTAGCCTCAGAGCAGAGGGATGTGAGCTAGACAGATGTGCCCTTTTGAATGTACTGCAACTGAAAAATATAAGGATTTGACTTAATATTTGGTTTATTTATCCCTTATTCAAACATGTAATTTGATTCTTTGTAATATAAAGGAATTAAACCACAAACAGAAGCTTGCCAATTCATTTAAAGAGTCAATATTACCTCAGGTCTCCTTTAGTCAAAGAGATCTTGTTTAGTTAGCTGTTCAATTAACATGTAGGTGGAGAGACAAATAACAACGCTGACAGGGATAGTAATTTAACATAGAGTTTCCTGTTGTGAAAAAAAGTGAATCTGCCATTCACTCAAAGCACAACACACCTTGCAGCTGTGGTGTACAGAGATCCCCTGAGCTGGGGCAAATATTGGTATCGCTTCTCCTTCTACAACAGACTTTTACCTAAATACACCATCAAACAATGAAACTGAGACAGGTTCACAAGATGCATCATAAAAGTTGTTTGTGAATGAAACTAATAGATGATTTAAAGGAATATTCCACACATTTAGCGTTGCACTACCACAAAGTTGTTGGACTTTGAGATTTAAAAAAAACAAAAACGATTGAAATCAGAGCAGCAGAGGACGACATATGCTGACTTTTAGTACCCTAGTTTAGGTCAAAAACAAAACAAAACACTAGATCCAACAGCGTACTAGAAAGAATTACACTGGATCTGTCTTTTATTGTGTTGATGATTTGCTTCTTTCCTCTATTTTATATAATTGATAATCAAATATCTTTGTGTCAGTTCAGACTGGAATATTTTAATGGGTATTTTCTTCTTTAGAATTGACAGCTTAATTGAGAAAAGTGGTGAGAAATGTGAAATCCAGGTTTTCTATATCTTTATCGATCAATCAGCTGATTATTTTCTCAACCAATTGATAAATTGTTAAAATGTCAGAAAATACTGAAAAATGCCTATCACTTATTGTCTATAAGTCTATATCTATTGTCTATCTATAAGTCTTTGTCTTTGTTCAACAAACCATCCAAAACCCCAAAGATATCCAGTTTACGATGACAAAGACCAGCAAATCCTAGATAGATACATCTGTAACAAAAATCCTAATGCTTGGGTTTGCAGGTGTTTCTCCACTGATAAACAAAGTGCCACCTTCTGTGTGTGTTTGCCTTACGGGTGTGTTAGTTAGTCAGTGCGCCAGGTGATGCTTTTGCCTCTTTTGTTTCAGTCTGCGAGGTGTCAAAGCCCTTACTCTTCCTGGAAGCACAGATTAAAAAGGCCGACCCCCTCTGCTTCGAACGTCCGCCTTCACTGCGGGAGACTTTCAATCAACCCATCATCACTCATTCATAGACTCATCTGGGTCAGCCTCAATTCCCTCATCACTCATTCAGAAATTGAGGACTGCAATATTAATAGCACTCAGAACAGTTGAGGTTTTTAATGGACTTTTCTGTAGCCGCAGGATCAGAACTTGTCATCCTGCAGAAAGGCAGCGAGAAGAGCCCTTTTCCTAAACACGCAACAATCGTGCATATTCCTTGGAAATATAGAAGATCCAGTCTTTGTGGCAGATATTTCATTTTAAAATGTTGTTCACAAAGTCAACAGCACGCCCACATACACAGATCAACAGACAGCCGTGATGCTTGTTCACAATACCCTCGTCTGCCTAAACAGAAAATCTGAGTCAAGGCTAAGTAAGTGTTCAATTTACACAACAAGACGCTGCCGGGTTCGACCTGCAGTGTCGTACTACAGTCTGTATCAGTCCTGGGAATGAATCATCCATCCTCCATGTTTGACTCAGGAACTGAGTCATTAAAGTTTGCTTTTGTGTTCACACTGTAACTCAGGGAGACTGCAGGAGGCCGAACGTCTGTCACATGCGGATTACAGCGAGTTTCCGAACAAATCAAGTTCTTGAGAAACCACCAGCATGATGCCACTTTTGACGTTCAGCTCTCCAGTACAGTGGGCAATATGAAAAATACATCCTCTATCATGGTGGATGTAATTGTATTCTGCTGTAGTGATATATATTGTGAAATAGTACACTTTCTGGAAAACCAATGCAGAGACTGAGAATTTTATAACCAAACAGAAACGTCTCACTTTTGACATATACAGCAAATCAAGCACCTCACTCCATTTAGGGCTGCAACAGAACAGACAGAACGATTATTCCAATTATCAATTAACACATAAATCATTTTGTCAATAAAATGTTGCCTGTTATTATTCTCCACAGACCAAGGAGATGTTTTCAATAAATAAAACTCAAATATATCCAGTTTACTACCATATACGACCAAAAAAGTATAAAATCCTCACATTTGAGGAGGTGGAACCAGAGAATGGTTGGTATATTTGCCTGAAAGATTTCTAAAACAATTAATCAATTATCAAAATAGTTGATTAATAGCCTGATTTATTGACTCAACCGTTGCAGCTATAATAACACTGCTGCTAAACTCACATCAAAATCGAATACTGCTGCAAAGCAGTCCTGATAATTGATGTTCAGCATTGCCTATAATGCCCTAATATAGAGCATTCCAACCCATTTTTGCTTTTGAGCCATGTATCGTATGTGATGAGGCCGTGTCTTACTTACATTGTTTGCATTTTCTATTAGGTGATGTACTGTAAAGAGGTGGTAGACTACGAATTTACTAACTGGAGGCACGTCCAGGTAACTTCTCTCGCTTTGTCTCATTAGTGAAGGAGACTACCGCCGCGCAATCGCTGTGTGTACATTGTTTCATTCATTGTGATAGAGTGGTGATCTTGACCGGTCTTTCCTCAATTTCCTTAACGTTATCTACACAACCAGCATTCTCCATAGGCATCAGGAGAAAACTGACAGTTCTGGTGGTAACTGTATCTCAGTAGCAGAACTATGAACTCAGCTCCTGACCCCTTGTGGGATTGCTGAACCCCAGTTTGGCCTAACACAACCAGAGTTTTTAAATAGGTATGAACGACATGTCTCTGTGTGCACGGACATGAGGCAGCAGTGTGTGCATGTGTGTGTGTGTGTGTGGAGAGGAAAGAGAAAAGGGATGCAAGGAAGTTTCACTAAATGGCTGGTTGCCTCAGTGAAGCTCAAGTCATGTGGCAGTGAAATTCACAATTGAGCTTCTCGTGTGTTTAATGGACCAGAAAGAGAGAGAGAGACAACAAAAGACAAATCAAAATACAGTGTAGATATACATGAAGGTGCAGGGTGGAATACGTCTTTGAAGCGCTGCAGAGTTTAAACAAGCATCATTTGCTGTGATGGCTTTCTTTTTTTGTATCTTTCACAGTGCAGAGTGGCACTAACTGCCACAACCCAAGCTGAGAACAGGAGCGAGTGCTCACAAATGTCAAGGACTTAGGAGTGAAATGTACTGTGATGAGGAGGAGGAGGAGGAGGAGGATGATGAGGAGGAGGAGGAGGCCGGTGAGAGAGAGGTGGAAAAAGAGGTATTGATTCTTCTCTGTCTTACCCATATTGCCTCTGAGCCCACGTAGGATGGACTTGCTGAACTCCGAGACCTACAGACAAAGAGAAAAAGAGGCCGCGGTAAGAAGGGATATTTTAGCTACCGGCATCACACAGAGAGAGAGAGATGAGCAGACAAGGACACAGAGCCCATTCTCTCCCTCTCTGTCTCTGCTCGTTTGTCTCAGACGTTAGCATGTATATAGGGGGGTATCAGAGACTGACTGTTATTCCCCCAGCATACACACATGCTCGCACACTCGCACACAAAATAATGATGCATTCTATTGCGCACAAACATCTGTGACCTCTCTGCCTCTAGAGTTCACCAGGAATCAGCTGAGGTTGAGTAAGAAAGGAGAAACTTCTCCTCTCTGCCCCGCCTCGGACTTCAATTCAGCATTCCTCCAGCTATTCATTCCTCTGTTATTCCTCCTGGCTTCTCCTCTCTGCCCTGCCACGACTCCATCAGCACTCCTCCTTTTGTCCAAACGTATATATCTAAATGCACATTTTCTTTCTTCACCAGGACAAAGAGGAGACAGACACGCAGTTATTTTCTTGCTCTTGCACAGTCCCATCCCCTCTTGCTCTTCTTATTCTCCCTCTCTCCCATTCTCCCGGTGCTCGCACACACAATAACAAAATACCAAGCGCTGCCATCTCCCATCAGCCGCATGCTTGGGGAGTTGTGTCGCAGCGCCGGGCCCCCGAATAAGGACACACAGTCAGTTGTTGTTGGCGCCACTGTTTGTCAATCACACCTACACTCGATGGTATTTCAGCCAGAGAGCTTTAAGTGAAGCAGCGAAGAAGAAGAGCTGCTGTCAAGGTCTGGTGTGCACCGAGACATCGAAGGGGGGAGCATGGAGCATGTGTGCTGGTGGTTAAAACTGAAAAAGCCTGGCGGCATGAAAGCTGTGCGTTAACTCAAGCACAGAGATTGAATGTATGGGGGGAGCGAACAGAGACAGTTGGCTGAAAGGAGAATACCAGTGGTTTTGCATATTGTATCACACTAACCTCAAATTTGTACATATCTTTATTGGTTTTTAGATTGAGTTCCCATCTTCCAGGCAGCTGTGTGTTTCCATTCATTTCAGTGCAGAATGAAAACCAACATGCAGAGAGTTGAAACTTGCTCCAGATTTATCAACAGTGACAATTTAGCTGCCTTTTTGTTTTCCTCAAAGACATAAGAATATAAGAATAATAAGAAAATATAATCATAATTTGTTGAAAGCAGGGAATATTTTGATGACTTCCTTTTGTTTATTATTTGATATTTCAGATGCGACTGCCAGCTTCTTCATGACACCCTGTTGTTCTGTCCTCCATGTTTAATCTCCCCAGAACATGCAGCAGTTTGTGAATGCAAAGCTTTACCATTTGACAGCAGCAGACAGTATTTTTGACCATAAAACACAGAAAACCTAATGTTCACTGTGGTGGACTACAGTTTCAAGTCTCTGCAAGCCATTGGCTACCTTTAAGTTTACGCAACTATCTCTTGCTTTGGAAAATGGTCTGCAATTAAAGGATAAGTCTGGGGCCCGTTTCACCAACTCTGCAGCATGCAAGATGCAACTTGAAGTGTGAGATAATTTCCCCACATTATAATAAACATGGGCACTTTAGTTTATTTTGATCCCACACAGTGGGAGTTAAATACTTACTAGCACACTGATTCCGCTGCTGAAAATAGTCCCCAACAAATGCACTTTTTACTCTTGATTCAGTAACATTTGCCAATGACTACAATAAGCCGCTGTTGTAGGGAATTATGAAGCCTTTCTTAAAAGTGAAACTATGTTAGTGACCTGTTTTTAAAGATTTACATCTTCAGAAGGAACCAAGGGGCCTGAGACAAAGCAGGGAAGTCAAAAAGCACTCAGAGACGGACTAACACATTGTTGCTTTACCCTTTAAGTAAACTACATTCTTTTCAGATATTTGGCTAAAACATGTTCGACTAAGCTTTCTGACCCTGTGTGTTCAGCAGTGATCACAGTAACACACTTACTTGTCTGCGAGCTGCGAGGCTTCGCTCCCAGGTACGCCAGGTTCACGTTGGCCTTCCTGCCGTCAATAATGGGGTTTGCGTCTTTGCACGCACGCTCTGCTGCCCCCCTGTCCACCATGGTCACCTGTTGACAGAGTCACAGCATTACTGATTGAAATCACCCTGGTTTACTCTTTAAGCTACACAACTGCACATGAAAGCTTCTCTATACAGTGGGGATGGAGTGATTACAAAACAAGTGCTCTGAGCAGGGAGGCCCTGAGGTAGCTGCTGTCCTTGTCTCTCATGGAATGATTCAGTCTTGTTGCTAAATGCGTGAGGAGACACTGACTCCACTACATGAAGGCAGCAACCAGTGTGTTTTAAAGCTGCCAGTGGAGATTATGTAGGAGGCTGTTTTCTTTTTTTTCATACTGGGCTGCCAAAGATGAGATACTGGCATTTTTGCACCTTGAGTGAGTGAGTTGAGGAGTGGGCTGATAGTAGTGGGAAGGGATGGTGAAGGTTAAGACACACACACACACACACACACACACACAGTGCAGCTACACTCATAATGTATGAGGTAAACTACAGCTGCAGACAACATCGCAAAAAATGGGACACTGAAAGTAAAACTGCCATGCTTGCTTTCGTTTCGCAGCATCAGACTCTGGACTCTTATGCAAACAGAGGCAGCGGATGGTTTGAGATCGACCGGGTTCAAGAAGCTCCTGCTGGGAATTAAGACGGCTAAGGGGAAGTCAGCACGCACTGGTCGCCTCAGCTGATTGGCTCACTGGCTTTGCAGACACAGAGATCATTTGAAATGGCTTCACGTCAGTCCAAAACACATGAATCCATGTCTTCTTATCTCTCTGACTCTGTCTCTTTCACATTCAAACTCACAGCCACTTACTCAGCCACCAAACCTGTCCTGGCGGGTGGGAGTGCTGTATGGGAGGAAGTCAAAATGAAACTACTGCAGCCTTATCTTGCAGAGCCAACTGACATGTCACACCTCTGTGACCAAGGACTCTCACCCCCCCCCAACCCCAACCCCAACCCCAACCCCTTCTCCTTTCTCTTTGTCTCTCTCACTCACAGCAGAGAGACATCTGTCCACACATGCAGCATCTTATTAGCAACTAATTTGTATCTCTCTCTCTCTCTCTCTCTCTGTTCATCTTTCTGCACACAGAGCAGCACAGTGTGTGTCCTTATCTTGTACACTTACACTATATACTGCTATGCTGTGCGTGCGTGTGTGTGTGTGTGTGTGTGTGTGTGTGTTGGGGCTGCAGAGATAATTGATGACACACTTGTAAGAAATGATCTGATACTCATGCTTCAAGCATGTGACTGCCACCACCAGCCGCACTGCACATGGCTGCTGCTGCTGCTGCTGGAACAAAGTGGCAGTGTGTTCCCAGCAGAAACCCCCCTGCAGGACGTTGTGATTAAAAATATAATACAATTAACCATACAGATAAAGTCGCTTTAAAGTCATTACTGGCTGCAACAGACACGATATAGGTTTTTCCATCCCTCTGACTATCCAATTAAAGTCAGAGCGGCCGATAAAACCTTAATTAAACCCCACATTTCAGTCTACATGTGTTCAACGCCTCATTTATTCTACCAGAAAAATGAACTCACAAAGCCATATCCTCTGGACTTGCCGGTCTGCTTGTCTGTGATTACCACCGCCTCGTCGATGTCCCCGAAAGTCTCGAAATATTTCCGAAGTGAAGCGTCGTTGGTGTGATACGGCAAGCCGCCGACAAAAATCTTGGTGTAAGTCGTGTCTTTCTCCATGGTGGGGTGCATTATTTCTAACGGAACCCCGACCAGCTGACCCAAAAACAGCGGCGAACTCATGCGGCTTGAAAATAAAAAAGCCCTAAGAAGAATAACACAAAGACAAACAAGAACGCAGCAGAATAACTTTGTTCTCCTTGTTCACCGAGAGGCTATAATAACCATAACAGCGCGTCCATGGCCAAACACGAAGCCTCCGTTTGCCTCACATACAGCCTTTGGATGTATAGTCCTCCTGACAGGTGTCTTAGAACCTCATGTCTCCTGTCCCGGAAAAAAAAGCGCTTTAAGCTTCGGTAGGCGCGTCTTGCGTGCGCCCACTCCGTGTCTGGTCCAATAGACGAGCGGTGCGTCTTTTCCATTGGCTCATCCCGCCTCCTGCTCCACCCTACTCCTGCTGCCCCCCCCAGGAAACCCCCACACAGCAGCTGAAACCCTTCTTCCAATAAAATGGAGAAACAGTTGAATCACTTGATATATAATACAGTGAAGAGCAGCCACCAAATGTCATTGTGAATATTGCCAAAATATGATTAATAAGGATTCACAAGAGATTCAAAAAAACATTTGACTACTGTCTTGACTGTAACTAGATGGAGAGGAAGCTGTAAAACCGCTGATCAAAACACCTGATAAAAAGTCAGTAAAATCTAAGGAAAAACTGAGAATGGACTCGACAATGATTTGTGCCAAGATCAATGGTTTAAAAATACACCAGGTACATCATTTTTAATGTATGATAATAATAAAAGTATGATTATAAAAGCAATCATTTGTTTTAATTCTTTAATTCTAACCCCCTCAAAAAGAGAATTCTTTCAAAAGAAATGGAGCAGTCCAAACTTAAGAAAACAGTGAACTACATTTTGAAAAATTAAGGTATTATATCCAGTTTTGTCAGTATTTTAGCATCCTTGGTGTAACTATCTTAGTTAAGTGTGTTAGCTAACATTTGATAATCACCAAATTTATTTCAGTTCATCCTGAGGGGCACATGAATGTATGTACCACCTTTCATGAAAGTGCATCCAGGAGTTGTTGAGAAATTGAACTCACACCCACAAATGGGAACCTGTTGGTGGAGCTGAAGAAAAAGAAGGATCATCAAAGTCAGTAGGATTCATCCTTTAGGGACCAAGAATATCCGTACAAAATGTCATGGGAATCCATTAAGCAGTTGTTGCTGGCTTGGGTAAAGAATAAAGATTGAATAATTATTACTCATTTAAAAAATGAAACAATATTTTCCCCACATAAAATCATGACACTGAAACAAAACACTGCCTTTTGTCTTGTCCTTGGCTCTCCAGCTGCAAAACTTCAGTTTGAAAGGTTGAGTGAGTCAGCAAACAGTAACCTGGCAGCCGATCTTAAACTGACAGATATGCAATTTCATTACAAATGACACTTAAGTCCAAAAAGGAAAAGTTCTTTAACGCTTTGAATGGGCTGATGAGGTTCTGTAGGTTTGGGTACAGTAACAGCAGCAGCAGCCGGGTTGGGACAGCATGCTGGAGGTGTGAGATCTTTTCATGGGGCGCAAAAGAAAGTGGCAGGACTATTGACAAAAGCTTACATGGGGGGGGGGGGCAGTCTCAGGAAACAAACTGCAGATGAAAGCGAGGCTGCAGACAGAGGCAGCATGATCAACCTCAACGTCCCTGACAACAGCCAGTCTGAGAGGAAGCCCTCGTCTTTTTCAGGTCACTTCTGAGGATTTGGCACACAGATGTCCTTCACACTCTCTCACTCACGCATTCACACACACCTCTCACTTCATGCAGACTGGCAGACTCCACTCATCAACAATGAGAAAAATCTCTACTTGGAACTTGTGACCCTTGAAAGGCTCTCCTACTTCACACACACACACACACACACACACAGGGAACTGTGGCTGTGCATGGTTGTCAAATCATTAGCAAAAAGACAAGTGAGACATTGTAATGTTTAAATATAAATTTGTATTTACATCGATATTAACATCAAGAAACAAGGTAAGAAAAAAAAAGTATTTTACATCCTTCAATAACGACTGCATGTTTCCCCAGATGTGTTTTCTCTTTTCTGTAGCGCCAACGATGTACTGAGAGGAGCTTCTTTCCTTTAAAGCAAAAACACACTTTTTTCTTTTTTTAATTATATATATATATATATATATATATATATATATATATATATATATATCTATATCTATATCTATATCTATATCTATATCTATAT
>JAVQJL010092115.1:0-16516 GCA_036024295.1 Nannoperca obscura
AAGGAGGGGGGGGGGGGGGGGGGCATGGCAGAGAATGAGTCAACCCATGACAGGTGGTTAATGAGACCAAGGGATACTCATGCCCCCACTCCAGCATCCAAACACACCTGCACCTGAAACACATACTCACACATCCAACAACTCTTTAGTATGGAATGTGTGGGTCTCTGATATGGATTTGATATGGATTTGCAGACACTTTTCACACTGAGGCTTTTTAAACACAGACACACAAATCAATCCTCCACATTCATACAAAAATCAATTCTCTGAGTCGGTCTCTCGCCGTCTCTTCCTCTCCTTCTCCGCCGCTCTCGCACAGTCACAAAGGCTGACGAACACATGCACATGCACACACCTGTCTTCAATCCCGATTGGGATGGTACAGGAAGCCATGAAGCCACACGGCTGCCAAGCGTAAACAGTCAATATGGTGCAAGGTTTTCTAACAAAACTTACCTGCCCGTATCAGCTAATGCAAGGTTTTATTTTTTACAGATCTTCTAGGCTATGGCATTGATTATTTGCACTGCTTATACGTGATTTGTCTGACAATAGGCGTCCTGCGTGAAGGTTACAGTGAAGACAATGAAGAAGCAAATCTTAACCTAATGAATGGGATGCAACACATATAATTTATTTTTGGCAGAAATGAAGTTTGATCTCTCAAATCCTGATACAAGTTGACCTTTATTCTACTTTTACATGGAAAATGGAATTCACCTATAATCTGTTAGTATTACCTTTATCAAACCTATAAAACTGGCACACATCCTTACACACACACACACACACACAGAAGAAGAAGAAGAGGCAGTCAGTAAATAAACAAAGAGGTTAAAGGCAGACAGAAGCTGGAGGGAGAGGTCACGGAAACAAATGAAGATCAATGTAACAGATAGATGAATGGACTTGCAAGAAATAATATTTGTATTGACCTGTGTGAGAGGGTTGCTAAAGGAGACGAATACCTAGCTGATTCATTCCTTCGCAGGCGCACTTTCATCTCCCTGCTTTTATTCTTACCTTATCTCTCCTTTGCCTCCCACCTAACCCCATATCAGTCTATAACCCATCTCTCCCCCTTTCCAGCTACTACCATCTAGAGCCCCATTATTGTGACGTTAGCATCAGTTACACCTAAATACAGTTGAGAGAAAAGATGGGAGGTTAGGTGTTGGCAAGGTTTTTACATTAATTTATATGTAGAAAAGTTTCAATCTGCAGAGATTTTTCTTGAAGAAGGCTGACCTTTCAGGATAACTTGCCTTTTTTTCAAAATAAAGGTTGGTCTGTAGAGGACAAGGACTACGTGACTGACTGATTTGTGTTGATGTTTGTGTAGTTGTCTTCAGGAGTTAATACAATATAACACGTTTGTGGAAATATCTGTGAGATTGTGTCAGTGACCATGTGTGTATTATTGTGTGTGTGTTTGTGGGTACTTGCCGAATACTTGCCGGTACTTGACAAATGGAAGCAGAGTGTGTGCATGCTGGTGTGTGTTAGTGAAACCCTTGAGGTGATAGATGGCAAGTGGCCTGCCAGGTCAGTACATAATCCACATCCTTCATAACCAACCACAGCTCTGACAAAACTACTGTACAAGATCAATAACCATGTACTGTGTGTGTATTTCTGTTTCTCTCTGTGTGTGTGTGTCTTTGTTCCCTGTATTCACCCTATCAAGGAAATTTACTAAAGGAAATTGACAGTACAAGCAAAACCAGTGGAGGAAGAAGTATGAATACATATACACATAATCTAAGGTACTAATAACTAAAGCTGTAAAATATTTGTAGTGGAGTTAAAAAGTACGACATTTCCATCTGAAATTAATTGAAGAAGTATAAAGAGGCAGAAAATGGAAATACTCCAGCAAAACCTCAAATATCTCAATTGTTTTCTCTAATTTTGTCCCAACAAAATGAGAAAATATTGGTCATCAATTAGAAATATATGTATGTGTGTGTGTGAAAGAGAGAGAGAGTTCCAATGCGGCTCACAGGCTCAGACACCAGCAAAACCACAACATTTGCTCACGCAGGGACGGAACCCCCTTCAGCAGCCCTTAGGCATGGATACACACACGCACATAAATGCAAATCATTTCTCCTGTGTTAAAATACGGGTTGAGAGGTTTGGGACAATGGAGAAGATTGTGCTGAAACAGAGATGGCGCTATCCTGGTGGATCTACTAGTTTTCCTTTATCTCCATATCTAATTTATACTTTACTAAAGCATTTCAAATATTTTGTCCAACTAGTGGCAAACACAAGGAAAGCAGTAGTGTATAAATTAACTTAGTCCACACTTGGGAGGTCATACCCCAAGTAACTTCCACGATTGTTTGAGTCATCGTACAGATTACATTCATTAAATTATTCTTTCTATTCTCTTTATGTCTCCATTCCCCTTTTATCTAGACTTTCAGTGTAAGGCGACGTGCACTGTTGCCTGGCCTTTGTGAGTCAGCATATGCACAGGGGTCATGCTAAACACTTAAAAACATTATGAAAGGTCCTACTGCAGCTTCACTACATGATTTTACAAGCTAAGTATTTATAGACAAAAATAAATTTGGAGCCGTCATGTAATCACCGGTCAAGATAGCATAAATCCAAAAATAAAGATTTAATGTTAATCTGAAAATATTATCTCTTGAAATCTTATGTTGTACAAATATGCCTGCTGTTCATTATTGTTATCTGTCAAATACATTTTGAAGGGAGTTCACCTCCTTCTTTCAGCACAAGTGTGTTTTATCATTAATTTGGTCTCATTCAGTATTCTTCCATATCCTTCTATCTTCACTCACTGTTGCATTGGTCCAGTTTTCTTCGTTTATCTGTTTTGATTCATCTTTCAGGCTCTTTGACATTCTGACTGTTTCTTTCTGTTTTCCTATTATACGGTATTGCCTCCTTTCTTTTCACTGTCATTCACAGCACATTTTGTCCTTCCTCGTTTTCCTTCGTCTTCCAATTTGACTTTGTCCCTTGTTCTCATGTGGAGAATTTGTCACACTGCTATACAGAAACTTAGATATGCACTCACACATTATGGCCAACAACACACACACACACACACACACACACACACACACACACACTCAACTTGCACACAAAAAACAACTATTGGATTCCATTTTATCAAAGGAGATAACAAGGTTGTTTTCGGTCACATTTCCTCTGAAGATGTTGTTAACAAGGGGACAGATTCTAAGTTAACAAGGAGGTGTTATCTGTCTTCAGCCCTGGCAAAATCTCCTCTTTCATGATCCACACTCACATACAAACATACAGGCCGCCCTCATCAGTCACTGTTGCCATCAAAATGTCTTTAACTAATCTTACAAAAAACATTGTCAGCGACCGAATAATTGAACTTACCCTTTCACCAAACCTTGCTGGGAATTTATAGTTAATTTTGTTAACATATTAAACTGCCGGATCACTTAAGGACCCCCATGTAAGTTAATCAAAATACACACAAACACACACACACACCAATATTTTCACAAGTAGCTTTCAAAGTGGCCACCATGGATTCAGAAACACTCACAAATATCCGTCCACACAACAGTGACTTAAATTCCTAAATGCACACACATACACAAAGACGTATAACGGAACCGACGATACACAAAGTCCACTTTTACCAAACCACACACCAGTGGCTTTGTTCTGAGCGACTGCTTTAATCTTTAATGTGTTTTGGTTGCTGGTGGCTGCTGATGTTTGGGCCTTTAGATTGCCTCAGACTCTACTGTTGTCACACTACAGAGGTCAGTCCAATAACTTATCACCCCTGGGCAGAAATACACAAACCACGTCAGGCCAATTACACACACTGACACGCAAATACACAGGCATGGGCACATACATTGGCGCTCACAGTTTCACACCTTCGCACTCACCCCCCCTCCCACACATACACGTACACACACACACACACACACACACACACACACTCTCTCATTCAGTTTAGTGTCTCTAATGCACTCCCTTTTCAGTTCACATCAATTAGTGATGCTTTGTATAAGTGTTTGCCCTGACCTTTCATAGTGAAATTGAACGTTATGAGGAAAACTCTGTGAGGCATTGCACTGTGACCTGTCTCACAACTTTAGTGAAACATAATGCATTTTTAAGTGTTACACATTCAAGCTCTTATAAAATACACATATTTTCTTCACTCCCCTGAAGAATGTAATTAAACACATCTATGCATTCAGGCAGTTAGACTGTCATGTAATCACTGTGCCAACGTTTTCATGCATACATAACAAGTTATTAAACATTCATTATATAAAATGTACAAAAAGAGAGCAATATTTAAATAAGTAAGTAACATGTGAGAACAAACTGGGAGACAAAAGAGATGTGAGACCAAAAGAAAGTACAAAAAGACAAAAGATGTAAAACAAAGTACACTTTGATAATAATAGTAAAGAACAAGAAAACCTGGAAACTCAGAACTTTAATGTTAGTGGTTGGTTTTTAAGTCAGCTTAGCAAACTCATCAATTATGAACATGCCACAAGTCCTGGCTGTCACCATTGAAAGTTAACAATAATTTATTCTGAGGATGTTCTGAGTGTTGCTGTAAGCCACAATTCTCTATAAATAACTGACTATGGCATATATCTACATGACCGTGAATGAAAACAAAGCCAAAAAAAGACAGTGAGACAGTGTGCATTATTTACGTCCTCAGCATTGCTGACAGATGTTGACTCAAGGTTGTTGCAACGCACATATAGGCATGATTTATAGATGACTTTCATTGACTTTCATTCAAATGTAGGGTAACAGTTTGGTGTTTCAGCACAAGTGATATTGAGCATCTTCATTATGTATGGATAAAGTTAATCTGGTGATAAAAAACTGTATATTAAAGGATGGAAATACATTGTGCAAAAACTGGAAAACAGGGTTAGATAAAGAGTGCATTATAGACACAATATGTGGTGTTTTTAAGGTGGGCAGTAGTAAAATTACAGCCATCTGCTGGACGTACCTTGACAGTGAAAATAGAGTTCACAGTAGCCCCACGCCCCCCCTGTAATAACGCTGCCCCCCCAGTTTGACAACCACTGGTGTAAAGCAAGTAAATACATAATGTCCAGTGAGAAGAGCAAAAGAGTCTAGTCCATGAATTGCATTAGCCTGGTGCATTATTGGTTAGTAATGGATTAAATAAAGAAAACATATACCTTTAGGTCTCAGAACAAGTTCTGGCCTTAACTTTGACAATTCCTGTAGGGTACAGTCAGACCAGGTCTTAATATAAAAACACAGGTATGTTCTTATGGTCTCAGTTTTAGGCCCCTGCAAAACTCCAACACGTTTTACTAGAATTAGTAGCACTGCATTGACGGACCAGGAGAGAATGCTACCTGTTGCTATGGGTGGTAGGATCTGGTCAGTAGCAGTAAAGACATGCTTGTTTGGTGATGTTACAAAAGTGTCGGTCTTCATATTGGTTTTCCCCAACTGTAGATCTGGGGAAAAAATGATGTTGGAATTTGAATGTAGCAATCTATTATCACATTCGGGGGCGTGAGTGGCAAATCTGATGCAGTTGCATGCACACTGCAATTTAAGGAGATTGCTGGACAAAGGCCCACTGCTTCCAGCAAGTACAGTCTGGCCAGTCCTTGGAGGCCAGATCGTTAAGCACTGAGGAACATGAAATAACAGTTACATATGCACCAGACAAACCCATATTCAGATATATTGTCATCTGTTGTTACTGAAGGAAAGTGGATAAGGAATAGGTTGATCTTTGCCTTTTTACATGGGCAGATCGAGGAGAACTGAACAGGCTCAGATTGACTGGTCATATACATAAACATTGTAACGATCCACAGGGTTCAAGCATAAAAAGTACTGTTATAGGAACCAGACTATGTGAAATAGAGAAAGAGAGTTCTAGAGACAGAAAGCTGCGTGCTTGCGTGACTGTGTGTGTCTGTTTGATAGAAAGAAGGACACAGAGCACTGTTCCTATTGCCTTTCAAATAAAAGAAATATACACCGATGCCATTTCTGTATTGCAATTGTTGTCTTTACTCCAGAGTACAATCATTTAATGCATGTATACACTCTTGATAATCAATTTCAACAAGTTCACAAACAATAAAATGTAGCTACAGCAGTGTGCCAAATGCAAAGCAATGAGCAGTGCTCAAGTAAAACAAACATCTGCGCTCTCGGTGCATTCAGGATCACAATATCATGAAAGCAGCAGTCAGATTATGATCAAAGGCTTTGCTGAAAGAGCCATTTCTCAAGTGCTATGTATGCACAGAACTGGGTTATCATACAAACAACTGTATTCAGGTCACAAATGTAATAGGAACAAAAAGACGAAAACATTTCACATGGCACACAGGCCAATCAAGTACACAATCTACTACAGTTGTATTATTATGTGCACATCTCCTCAGGACAGGGGCATGCAGGGGAAAGACAGAGAATGCACAAGGCTCAGCAATTAACTAACACATCTTCAATTTGATAAATAGTATAACACCACCTTAAGGCTAACAAATGGCCAACCAGCTGAGTGGAGTGACCTTACTGGATGTTCAATGTGGTACTTCCTAAGCAATGCACTTAGTAATTTAACAAATTAATAATTGCAACAACACTACCCAACTGCCACTTATTATTCAGAGATGCTGTAAGTTACATGGAAGGCAACTGAAGCCACCATTAAGACCTTCTCTTTATTAAATCATCATTATTTTGGTGGTTGATCTGTGACAACTGTGAACATTACAAAAAGGATTTATGTAACTATTTTATTGCCACTGCAAAGATGGTAGATCAGCCATCTGTCAAAGTAAGGATACTTTCGAATGACTAAGTCATTCAGCAAGTTCATTCTGCCTTTAAACAAACTATTACATTATAAAATTGTCAACAGGCATAACGACACTGAACTACATCTATTTTTAGTAGGACTATTATGGCAGACTATAATAAACTATTTTAAGAAGAGAATGTGTCAAAACTGAGAATATCTTACACAAAAGGCTGCTATTATATGAAGTTATGTACATTTGATGGAATGCAAGTGATTTTCAACATTTGTTGAAACAAAATTATGTTTTAATACCCTCGTGAATTTGCTATTTTTCATATCCTACAGTACACTGTCCTCCGCAATGTATCTTGTCAAATTTATTTTTAAGATGTTATCTTTAAACAAATGTACGTTTTATTAAAATTTTAGAAATTTTTCGTATTGCATACTATTGATACCTTTCTTTTATCCTGGATTATGGTGGATTCAGGTTTCTCTCAGCTATATTTAACAGTTAGAGAGTGCTGCAGAAACTGTAGCATAGTATAATCCATAAAACAGACTAAAGGCAGTCCAGAGAACAAGATCACAACAGCTTAGTTTATTTGTAGCCCCTTCTCTCTGATTTCATGCCTTGTCAACTACTCATGGGTTTGCCCAAAACATAACACAATCTGTATTTTGTTTACACTTGGCCTGTTTCCTATGAATTGGAACACTGCCAGTCTACATAAACCCTCAACATAAGGTTGTTTTACCTGCAATTTATCTTACATCTTAAGCAAACACATGTTGTAATATGTATAACTTCTGTTGTACATATATCTTCATTCATTACCACTTGATGGCATTAATATATTATAAATGATTCACAGCAAAAACAGAAACCTCTGTCCTTACTGACCTTCTTCAGGATTTTTGACAGGAGTAACAAAAAGCAAAAGCTGAAATCTTCTTTAAACTGAAACTGACATTTAGGCACAACCATCTGAACCAACTGTATGGGATTAGATTTGTTAACTGATTTGAAAGCTTTGAAAGAAGAAGCAGGTTGCACCAAACAATGTGAACTGACACGTGGAGCATAGAATTTGACTAAACATTACAACTCAACTGATGCATGGTGAATAGCAAATGGCATCCACCGATGTATTTTACAGAGTGGTGAACATTTTCTTGGCACAGGCTCCCTCTATTTGTCTCATTTGATTTTTCTCAGAGACACATATACATGTACACACTTACAGCTTGGTTATCCATTACATCAAATGTCAAAGTTTTGGTCTGCTGACATTTATACTAAAGTCTAGAAGCTTCAGCATACAGTCTCTGGTACCTTCAATTATTACACATAATAGAGATATATGACAACAATGGTGAAATAAAGTTTTACTCCTGTTTTCTGTTAAGGTGAAACAATAACGTACGATATATTCTGACTAACCTTTATACTGATTTAATGTGAAGCATAATTCAAGAGCACTGCACACCTAGAATTTTAAAATAGCCTACAAATGGCAACATTTTGAGGCTGTACCTCTTTTTTTTTTTTTATTGTCTCAGAAGCAGGTAATCAAATCCATCCCAAAACATCCATGAAAGACTTGAAAAGAAGAACTGAGTCTCTTATCACTGTCAGTCCAGGTAAGAAATATGTCAGACTATACTGGCTGATAATACCAGTGTTATCATCAATCATAAAATAAAACTTTGTTGAGGTATAAATTCTTACTTTTATTCATTGAGTTGGAGTTGCTCCATATGTATTAGGAGTGACTGTTTTTGGTATCTCTTTCCTTCAAAACTTTATTCTAGTCTCTTTTTCTCCCCCATATGAAATCACCCTAAACAAGGAATTTCCATCTGTTTGATGTGTGTGCTTCTCCTTCCCACTTTTTGCATCTCCTTTCCATATTAACAGAGACTCTTCTTCAGTCTACCTATCTGTGTAGTGATCTATTCCTGAGGGTAAGCATGGCGCTTCAACACCTTGTGCTTTCTAAGTTAAAAATAGTGCTTTTCAGCAAACGAAAAGGTTATCCAATTAAAAGTAATTGCCTGAGAAGAGGAATGGATGCACTCTTCTTTCAGGAAAATAAATAATGACAACAAGTCGCCCTAAGCGTCTGTTATTGCATTATTCAGTGTGATGTCCCCTCAATCTACCTCCCCCCTGGTCCTGCTCTGACTTTCTTTCATATTTCTCATATTTTAGCATAAAAATTGACACATCAAAGATGTTTAACTCTTAATTTAGAGAAAGGCTATAATAATATGAAAAGGGACTGAAAGAAAAAGGAGACTGTCAGGACTAAGAAAGCTGGCATTCACTCAACTGCGTCAGCTCTCCGTCAACAACTTTTACGTTCTCTAGCCAACATTGTGTTTCCTTTGTTATAGTGCCATGACTTCTAAGATGTGACAGAATAATCAAAACAAACAATGGAGTATGAAGCACACACATGCACACAGATGTAATCAAACTCACGCTCTCCTGTTTTCTTTCCCTTTCTGACACACACAGCATTAATCTAAACTTAAAAGGTCTGTAGACACAATCAATAGTTGTCCATCATTTTAATTATCACTGTGCGGTTTCCAAACAAAACATGCATGTGAGAAGTAGGAACGCACTGCGGGAAGAAGACGAGAAGAGGCACTTAGACCCAGGGAAGAGATGAGAACTCCGCCAGCGAGGGCAAGATGAGGAATGCAAAAGGAGAGCAGGGTGTTGAAATAGGTGTGATTGAAAAGCCACAAACAATTGAAAAACCACAAAAAAGCAAGACACATCAAGAATGACAACGAGCCACGATGAGAAAAGAAGAAAACATGGCAGAGAGAAGAAAGGAATATCAATGTTGCCCTCTGTTCGTTCTCCGCTCTGCAGTGTTGTTGCCAAAAGTGGAACAGAGTTGTTGCCTCCTCGATTCTCTGCCTCCACCTCTTTCTGTTTCCCTCTTCCACTTCCACTATTAGTCTTGCTTTCTCCCTCTTGCCCCTATTCCTTTCATTTATCTTGCTCCTTTACACACCATTTGCAACTCTATGATCCCGCCTTTCCTCTATCTACCATATCTCCTCCCCATTCCTCTTCCACTTTCTCTCTTATCTCTATTTCTATCCTCCATTCTTTTTCTGTTGTTCTGTCTCTCTCTGTTCTTCCTTACTCTCTAACCCTGTTTTCAACTCACTTACTCTGCCTTCTGCTCTGTTTCCATCTTACCCCTCCCTCTGTCAATCATCTCTGTATCTGTCTCTCCTTTTCCTTCTGTTTCTTCCTCACTCCCTCTATGCTGTTGCATTATTAAGATGTGCATCCTTCATTTCTTTTCCTCCCTTCACCAGCTTGAGATTTCAATAGGAGGCCACAGGAAAGTGAATGGACAGTCTGAGTCTGCCATTTATCCTGATTTGCTGTCAAACATCTGAGTGATGCCTATTCAATATGATGGAGTGGGGTTGATGTGATTGGGAAGGATAGATGAAAGGAAAGAGATACCAAGGATCAGGAAGTCAGAGGACATCTTGTTTTTATCTCTATCCACCAGATGCCTGTCTTTTGACCTGTGTGCCTTTTTAAACAGGTGAATTGCAGTGCCATCAAGGCCCTTGAAATGTGTGTGTGTGTGTGTGTGTGTGTGTGTATGGGAGGGGATAGAGGCATATGAGATTTATATAGTGCATTTATTTTGCCAACATCAAGTGGCTTTGTGAAAAGGTTGGAAAAGTCCTCATCTCTGAGAGATTATTCTCTTTCTAGTCTGAGTCTCTTTGAGGGAGAAACTGTTTGGGATTGGCAGTGCTGAAAAGGGGCAGTTGTGACCTGAAATCACCACCTCACTGGAATGGCACATACCTGTTACAAAAGCTGCAGTTTACACACACACACACACACACACACACACACACACACACACACACACACTGGTGCGCAAGCACACCTTGCCACTTCAGCACTATGGCCAGTGGCAGACTCAGTGATACAGCCAATGCCAAGAGAGGAGCTTAACTCTCAGCACCTTGGACAGCACTCACTCAAAAGCTTACAGGGCGAGTGTGTGTGTGTGTGTGTGTGTCTGAGAGAGAGAGAGAGAGAGAGAGACAGAGAGAGAGACATATTCCTATAAGCTGCTGTGACAGGCATGTATTGGAAAAAAGCGTTTTATCCAACAACACTACTCCGCTAGTGCATTGTGCCTCGCTGTATAAGGCTGCTGCAAGCTGTGAAATGACATTTAGATGTTCATATACAAGACATGAATGATCACATACTAGCAAAGGCCACTTTTTTACTATATAACCTATTGTTTATAGATTGATGATTATTTATTATTCATTTGTTAAATTATTTGTACAAATACATTCCTTATTACTAACTTAATGTGGGTTTATTTTTTGTTCAAGGGGTTAGCAGTCCAGTTGCACATACATAGCATACATTTGTATTTATAGGTCAGTGTTTGTAGCACGACCGCGACACAAGATGGATATATTGTACGTGGTCGGACCACATCATGCTTTAATTATATTCCCCTCAGTAAATGTGTTTACATTCTTTCATTTACCTTGTGATGTAGAGAGATGGTGGACTACACACACACACTGATGTCACTGGAGGAATAACCACTTGTATTTTTACCTTGTTTCATTCCCAATGTAATAAGACAATACATAATGAGACAAGGTAAATTAAATTGAAAATAAACTTTACCATGCAATTGTGGTAATATGTTATATTATTCACTGTGATAGAGAGTGATAATAGCAGCAGAAGGTTTTCCTTAGAGATTATTTTGCTAGATATGCGTTACTGAAAAGGAAAACATTACTGAGCCTTTCTATAACTTGTTATAATGGATTCAAGAAATGGAACCCCACTTTTGATATTATTTATGGTCTGAATTATTTTCTGCAATAGCCATTACACCATAGCAGAGCTACATTACGTTCCTGCTAATGCAACTGGATCATCATACTACTCCTGCCTCTTTTAAAACCACAGTCAAGCAGCTACAGGACACGCAATGTGTTTGTTACTGGAATAAATGCTAACTATGATTGTTCGTAAAAAATGCGTCAAACAAGACAACAGTCATTTGTCTGAAAAATTACACGGGCTGTGCGCAGCTTGAGATCAGATTGTAGTTTTGATTATGCTTGATTGATTTTATTAACAATGCAAGTTTGTTTGGTTGCACTGCAAACAGATTCAGCAGTTCTGCTCAGGGAATATTTGCTTTAGTGCTAAACAATCCTCACTGTTATGACTGTAACCAAATTGTTCAGGACTGAAATCTTAAGGATTAAAACTTTTATGTTGTCTTAAACATCAACAATCTCCGAAAACATCTACTCGCACAATGCACATACACTCACACTTTATCTCCTCTCTCACATGAACCACAGTAGCATGCATAAATGAATTTCAAATAAGTTGCTTGTGTCACATAGATTGCAGTTCTCCTTATGTAATGCACATGGTCAGTTTGCTACCCTGTTGCCAATGAGTGTTCCCCATAAATACATCCAGTGGTTCAGTCCAAATACCAAACACACACACATAAACACAAGCTTGTCTCATTTAGATCATTAGTGCAGTAACACATGCTTATTCTTCTTGTCGCATCAACCCTAATAAACAACACTTTGTCACCAGCGTTTCACCCTGCAGCTAATTAATGCTCCATATAGCAACACACCATTCACTCAGTCTAAAACATATGAACTGGATTGGGATTCACTAGATTCCCACGCTTCATTTGCCTGAACAAACATCAAGGATGTTGGGCAGATGGTAAAATCATGAAGAGTGATATTAACACCAGACATGTAAACAAAGGAAAATAGGTTTGACGTTGCACATATGACAGATATGCCAAATTGTGAATCAAAGACATGCAATCCTCATTATACCTCCATTATAACACTGTGTCATGGTGTTTGTGCCCACAAGGGCATTGGAAAGTGAAGGAAAAAATGCTTTTAAATTGCTTATTAGTCGTTGTCCAATTTCCATTTTCAAGACAACTTTTATCAAATATTATTTCAGCTCCTTATTGTTATTGTTAGTGTTATTTCACTTGTGCTGCTTACTGGTACTATATTCTGCAGTCGATTTACCCCTCAGGCTCAATTAAATGCATGCACACTCATAGACTCAAGCCAAACATATGTATAAATATAGTGGGTAACAATTTGTCAAGTACAGTACTGACAGAGTAGTCTATCCATCTATCGATCTATTGATCTATTGATCTGTCTATCGATCAGGTATGAAGACTTCTTGTTTTGAGCAGGTTATCACAGGGAGCCTTGGAAAAAAAGTGAGCATGATTCTTTAAAGAACATGAGGAAGAGATAAAAGAGCAAGAGTAAAGCGTACTATATAATTTTATTCTTAAGGTAATTGTGAGAGAATTATAGGCTAAAGCCTTATTGTTTAGACAAGAGCTCGGAAGAAGGCTCATACAATTATCATCCAAAGTACTTTGCTTTATTTGTGTAATATGGTGTGATATACAATATTGTGCCCATATGGAGAAGGTTATATATCAATACATCTTGTGGACTATTTAAATCAAATCTTTATATTTTTTAATTCAATATTGGTCCCTTCTCATTATTCATTTATTTTCACAGAAACTGTCTCACACTCTTTGTCCCTCTCTCTCTGTTTCTCTCATCTTCTTTTGCCTCCTTTTTCTTTCCCTGGCTGTCGCCAGCATTATGCTAACACATTTAAAGGCAGTCTCCTGCTGTGCAGAGTAATCCCTCAGTGAAGCCGCACTCCCTTAATGTGTCTGCGGGGCCTGAGATTTTTCCCAAACCGATCTATCTCTAGGCTGACACCAGTCCCAAGGTTAAACCAGGGTCACACACAGGCCGCACACACACACACATACATTTACATGCAAGAGCACACTCACACTAAACACATCTGTACACACACATTAACGTAAAATTGCTTTTTGTGAGTTGACAACTATTTTATGTATTTTTATATAAACACCAACACGATGTTTAATTGAAATGAGGACACACACAGACACACAGAACTATATAGAAACAGCCATACACCACTTGCATTACAAACCATGCATGCAATCATGTAAATGTGTATAAGCAGACAGCCATCCATAACATACAAAAGATGTCCTTTGTCATAAAAGTCAAACCCATAAAATTCACTAACCTAAAACCAATGTTTTAGTAGTCACACATTGACATTGAACTATCTAACAATGAGTAGTGTTATAATTCAATTACCCTCTAATCTCCTTTCTTGATTTCATTTTTTTGTGTTTTTAAAATTATAATTAGCTGCTAGTATTATCATTGTAATAATAACAGCCTCCAAATAAAAACACTGTATACCCAAGGTTAGCAATTCAAGGTCATCAGAATCAAAATGAAAAGACCATTCTCATTTGCTGAATGTGTGTCCTCCTTGAACAAGATTCACAAAGTTTGTGCTCTGAATCCACAACAAGCACTTGTTCCACTTTGCTGTCCTGTGACATCACGGCTACATTTAGTAAGGATTTGGTCATCATCCCCATCTTGGTTACTGTGGCTATTACTTCCATCAGGATCTGAAACAGAGGAGGGTTTATGTGATGAGGATGTTATTAGACTTCCTGTTGGAGGGAATGGAGGGACAGCAGATCCATCAGGGGTTACATTTCAAGAATAGAACTGAGGGCAAAGCTGTCTTATGTAATGTACACACACACACACACACACACACACACACACACACACACACACACCCACACACACACACAATGAAAAGAGCAAGGGCCACCACTAGCTTGTTAGCATTGATGATTGGTGTGATGTGAGAGTCCTCTTGTCACTGCTATTCTGCTGTGGGTAAGAGCAGCAGAGAGCTGCATACCTCCATGACTCATGGCACGTTACCATCTGCTTCAAGCCAGCAATGAGCTTAACAGGGAGGGCATAATGTAGAAGGTTCCAGTAAATTTTTTCCCCATGTTCCATCCTCCACTGTCTGTGTGCCCCTGCCAACTGATAAGAGTCGCCACTATAGCGACATGGACAAGAACCCTTAATGGCTTCCAACCCCTGAACATGGCCACATGGAACCCTGTGTCTCTGCAGTGGTGGGTGAGAACTTTCCCTCTCTTCTTGTCCTTTTCATTTATTAGACTTACAGTCAAGCTATTAGGCTGTTAGCACACCTGAAGTGCTGTATACTGGGGATTTTATGAAAATTAGATAGCAAATCTATTTTTCATTTTGTTTCATTTAAGTGAAGTCTGCAGAAGCATAGAGACGTGTTCACAAACGTCAATTGGAGAATGATTTTGGGTGCTAAATGTATCTATGAATGACAGAAACGAAACTGTTATTGGAGCACAAAGCTAGAGTTTGCATTACAAAACTTTCTAGAACATGATGTCCTCGCTCTTGCAGACTGAATAGTTTTTAAATTTGTTGTGGCTTTTGTATACTTTCTTACACACACAGTTGGATGAGTGCATGTGAACCATTCTGTTATCCACATTTTGTGTTGACATACGTGAGATTGAGCATATGTGTGCACAGTGCCACCACTCTTTTTGCTCACTATGTGTGCCTACTGTTAAAGCTCAGTGTGCAATTTTGAATCAAAGCTAAGCAGGTGTCACTCTGGCTACAGACAGATGGGAGACCTCATGCTGAAACCAGAATCCTGTTTTATCATCTAATTCTCTCTACCTCTCTCTGATCTCTCTCTGTTCGCCTCTATTTTTATCCTTGCATCAGTATAGGCTGGCTTTTCACTCAGGGGGCTTTTACATTGACAATTTTGTATGAATGTGGCAGGGTTTCCCTAAACCTAAAATACCTAAAAATATAGTATTATGGTATGAATGCTCCTTTCGAAGCGCAAAACAATCCACAAAATGGTCCGCTTATTAAACGGTTGCCATCATGCTGTAGTGTAGTTTGTGTAGTAAGACCACAATTTGTACTTCCACAAAAGTACCATTGAAGCCACACCAACAAACAACAAGCTGTAAACACATTATTGACATATCATCTGTCACCTTATAAAGTTTACATGGTGAATTTGTTAGCAAACAGTTGACCAGTGCTGGGCAGGTAGTGGTCAGTAAGTTTATCAGAGCCGTTTCACTGAAAACAGCTGCCGGCTTTGTTACTGGAAACAAGGTTGATGAGAACAATGAAAGTGAACCAAACCAGTCATTTCCCCCCCATTTATCTATTGCAAGAACATATTGATGAGTGCAAGTTTAAGTAAAAGCACACAAAAAAGTATGGATACTTATTATGTAAAAGATGGACCTAAACAATAACTCTTCTAATCTATTAAATTGTATCAACTGATCATATGTTTTGAATGTAAAATGCCATGTAAATGTAGTGGAGTAAAAGTATGATATTTCTCCCTAAATGTACTGGAGTAGAAGTATAAACTTGTAAACAATGCAAGTCTCCTCGACCACGGCATCACCGGCACTGCACTCCAGTGGATCGCGTCCAACCTTGAGGGTCGATCCTACCAGGTCTTCTGGAGAGGTCACATGGCAGATCCTTGTCCCCCATCAAGAGGTGTGCCGCAGGGCTCAGTCCTTGGACCTCTCCTCTTCTCCCTGTACACCACCACACTTAGACTAATCATCAGCTTGCACGGTTTTTCCTACCACTGCTACGCTGATGACACAACTC
>JAVQJL010092119.1:0-39926 GCA_036024295.1 Nannoperca obscura
CATTCAATCTCACAGAACTTAATTTAAATTTGATTGAAGACCCCAATATCTCCAAAGACACCATATATGACTGAATTTGGGGTAATAATAATAAATAATAATAAATAATGCACAAAACATCTAAAACATTCCCATTTGATGGAATGATGCAGCCTTAAAAAACAAACAAGTCTTGTGTTGGAATTTTTCACTCATTCAACTTCAATGAATAGCTTAATTGAGCTGATGATGCTACTAGTATATGATAATTCAAGCTACTTAAGATAAAATTAAAGGGAAAAACTGGATGTTAATGGGTGAAATCCATCTGAACACTGGTACATGAGATGCCCTGGGTATCCTGTTGTAAAGCTTGAATTCGTGCAACCTTAAATCTTAGCAGTAAGTGTGGTGATAACCTATAATAATGTATGTGCAATATATGGCCGGAACTACAAAAGGTAACTCTTTTCGAAAAAGTGCACAACTTCCTGAGTTGTTACCAAGGCGTAAGACACAAATTAGTAACTAATTTACTTGACAACACTGTTGGATGCTATCTTAATACCAATAAAAAAGACCCAGATGTTGCGGGATGGCCGCAGGAATGGTGTGGTGCAGTGTCGACCAAACAGTACTCAGACAGGCAGGAGTGATTTTCTAAACAAAAATGTTGTTTTATTCATGGTTTTCAAAACAAAGCTCTTACAAACAAACAAAATCAACTAACAAAACCAAAATATCTTCCCTATTCTATTAGTTATGTTCAGCTAAGAAACAAAAAGGTTTTCCTACCAGTTTGCTTTTCTATCTTCAATTATCTATCGATCTATCGCAAAACTCTATCCAACCTACTCAACCACCTCAAACACACTGGTACACCCTCTTTTAAATCCTGTGAATGTCCTTTCTCACAATTAGATGGGACCAATCAGATGCGTCGTCATGGGTGGTGAACCTCAGCTGTGGTGTTTTCCAGCTTCTGGTGGATGTAATGCTGATGACCTCATTTCCTGGGTCGTCCTTTCAAAATAAACCCGATACCTTTTTACAGGCAGAGTCTGGGTGTTTACATAACACAAAGTGGATTATTCAGTACAATCAACGGTTGTTACAGTGAGGAAGATGCAGCCTCATCACACCAGAATTCCCCTTCTAGTCCCTACTTATATAAAAAGATTTTTTTTTTAGACATAAAGCCAAACTCAGTTTATTTGTAGTCCCAGGCTATGAAACAGATTCTACTATGGCTGTCATGTGGGACCCAAAAACAACCCGACCCGCTGGGCCCTGACTTGTGGCTGAAAGAGCTGGACTCTAGAGGACTGGTGAGTAGAGGGGTCGACAGGGGCTGTGAGACTCTAGAGAGTGTGTGGCTTAGTTCCAGTGTTGGTAGAGAGCAGCATGTCCAGGCCTGCCGCGTCATATGACCAGACAGACATGCTCAGCTTTATTATCTCTCTGTCACTGGGCTCAGTACAGCTGAGATCACTACGCTGCCACTCATCGGTGAGCAAGCTTGTCTATCTAACATGCACCAAAACACACACACACACACACACAAAGATGTATGTGCACAGCATAATTTTAGTCCAAGAAGCCCAAATGAAAACACAGAATATAATAATCAAAGGCGACTAGACATACAGCAATGATGTATTTTCAATGTCCAGATTTGTAAACAGTTACCCTGACATCACCAGACCAATTTGCAAATGTTAGTCTGGAACCTCTCAGTTCTTTATTAATAAAAAAGGGCATTGTCAATTGGCACAGACCAAAATGCATCTAGACGCAACTGGATAGATCTACAACCAATCAGAGCAACACAACGTGTGACGTAGAGCTAAGAGAATCCTGTCAGAAGAACAGCAAACACATCTATCAGCATCAGCCATCTTGGTTGATTACAAAAATGCCTCAACGGCGCTGCTCTTGTATCAAACCCGCCCCATGTTAGATAAATGGTTGTGATTGGCTCGACCCGGGCCTGGTCGCCTGGAAATCTGTGTGAACAGGAGGGGAACGCATCAGCCATAGCAAATAAAACACGAGCTCGCAGATTAATCTGGTTCCCACCATCAACCGTAGCTTTGAGATAAATAAGAATCCGATTAAGGACCTTATTTCAAAGCTTTCATAACATGGGTATAAAATGTGACATTTCCGCATTAAAATGTCTAAAAATGACAAGACTTATGGTATATATTGTGTTAGTTGTGTACACACAAATGATTCCAACAATGTTCAAACCCAGAGAAATCCATAATTTTATTCAAGGTAATGGTTTCATTTGGTCGCCTGTCAATGGCATCATATGCCCGCTACCCCCTCTAGTTGCAATAACATATATATAATGCTATATAGCACACTGTCTATAACAAAATGTAGGTATAAAGAAATATTGAATTCTTCAAATAAAAATCACGTAGCCTAAAAGTAGTCAAATTTAAATACATTGAATGTAAAACTATGCACTGGAATTAGCATGAAGGTCAACGTTTTTAAATTCAAGAATGTCCCTCCCCCTCTACCATAGGTTGCTGATGTATAAAATATTAAATATATATGTATATATCTTCAGAATTTTGCCACTCCATATAGGTATAAAGTGTATGTCTGATTAGATATTATTTAGTCATGTTTGTGTTTTAAAAGAAATTGTATATATATTTTAAGGTGTATGTGTTTTCTTCAGCTGTCTGGGACTCTATTAACTGTAAGTCTAAAAATCTGAAGAAGCTCTGTGATGTTGTGATGTTTCAGAAAACTGGCTGGCAGCATGTCATGGCCCTGAGTTTATGTAAATTTCCAGTATTTGGATAGGTAATTACACACACAGAGAGCGAGAGGGAGAGAGAGAGTCCTCCCTCCCTCCTCCGGTTTCCTGTCAGAGCAGTGTGTATGGTATGTGTGTGTGTGTGTGTGTGTGTGTGTGTGTGTGTGTGTGTGTGTGTGGATGGTTCAGCAGTGACTCTCCAGCTGCTGAGCGGAGTGGAGAGCGCAGCTCAGCGGAGACACGAAGCTCATTCCTCCACTTGACTCTCGTTTACTTGACCTTTAATCTGAATGAGACTCTTCAGACGAAGGACACAGAAACATGGAGGGACAGCGCTGTGTTCTGTCTTTACGGATAACTTTATCTATCGTTTTCTTTACTGTGCTGCTGGAGCCTTGGACTGCCGGTGAGTTACGCATATCAACTTAACAACTTTAACAACACTCTGTTCACTGCTATGAGCTCAGTACACTTCTTAGTCAGTCCTAATGTCAGTCTCCGTGTATTAAAACCAAACCTGGACTCTGTAGTTGTAATTGGCCTGGGAAACGTTGCTTCCAGCACGTTACGCATGGTTCTCCGGAGAGCCGAGAACAGCCAGGCGCAACAGGTGACTCATTCAGCGGCAGATACACTGCTCAGCTATGCTCGTTATTGCTGGCTGTTCTTACATTAGTGGAAACAGTGTTTTTCCACATAGAGGATATTAGAAAGATCTTCTCCACTCTGAGATAACCTTTCTTTCCAAAGCACCAGCTGGACAATTTCATTTCAATAAGATCTCATCAAATTAGCAAACTTAATAGTTCTATTACATTATTGCCAAGTTATTTGGTAATTTGATCATTAATAGACCAGTCATTTCAAGTTATTTTCTAATGACCAACAAGAATGCAATATAATGATTTAAATAATTATAAGTATATTCATTGCAAAATACATATTCTTGTGCTCTTTTGATTGGATCATTCCACTTGGGTTTCATATATTCTCTTGCATCCTTGGACTCCTAACAGATATGACAAAACCCCTGAACATAACGTTTTCCCCTTTTATTTCCCCTTAAGTATCTTTAAAGGGCCACTAGGTAGACTTTAGCATGCATTAACTGTAAAATACAATTTATTCTGTGACTCTCTAAAGTAAGAAGATTAACCATGATAATGTAATTGAGACTTCAGATTGAGGAGCCATATTATGGACTTAAAGTTTGACCTATGCTACTTCAATTTAAACCATTTAAATTGGTCACTAGAGAGTTCCCCAGCTTTATCAAAGTGCAGCGCAAAATTACAGGAATGCCCCTTTAAGGTTGGAAAAAAATCTCCAGATTTATCATACAGTATATTGTATATCAGCTTGTTCCAGGTATTTATTGAAGCTACGCAATGTTTACACTGAGTAAAATATAGCCTGATATATTTTGTGTCTTTGTAAATGTTCGGATCTCCGCTTGAATTTAAAATGCATTTCTGCAGGTTTGAACTATGTTTGGCTGCACAGTATGAGTTTGTACTGAATGTCCCACCTATTTCCTCAACTCCTATATGATCAAAATGAAAACGTGTTTTCGGGATCATGTGTTTAAGTCTCCTTACTTTACTGTATGGTGGCATTCCCACTGTCCCTGCTCTAGACTGTAATCTCATGTGTTAACAGTGGCAGTTTAACAGACTTGGCCAGTTTCCATCTGTCATACCATAACACCACCTATTTCAGTAAACCACAGAAACTTCCTCACACTTGTTAACAGGTGGGTAGATTCAACACAGTATTCGGATGAAAATTACAGCCAACATTCTGCCTCAGTTGCCATGAACATGCACATCATGTGTTGGTCCATGATCTCCTTCCTTTCTGCCCTCTTCTTCTTTCCCCCCCTCTCTGTTGTTTGTTCTTACCCACCTCCCACGGTGAGGCCTATTTTGAACCTGGAAATCCCACATACCAGAAATACTGTGTGGTCCTGTTGCATTGTATGTGTCACAAATAGACACGCACACCTACACACACATGCACAAGAAGACATACAAACTTCCACCCACATGCCCCCATGCTCCCCACCAACACACCATAACACACACACTCCCTGTTATTCTGACTTCTCCAGAGCACCTCGGCCTGGAGGAAGCTGCTCACCACTCACACTCACATTGTGGTTATCCAAACACCGGGGCCGTACTCTGTTGTTTTTCTTTTCTTTCTTTATTTGCTTTCAATTGATGTTGATAACCATCCGCTCAGTGGGCTGTCACAGGAAGGTTCCGTCTTCCTTCCTTTCCAGGGAATCTTCATAGTGTCAGGGCAGAGGCCACCGTGCACTTGCACATTTCCCAGTCCCTGTGCTTAGCAAAGATAGTTCCGGACACAAGCTATTTTGAAGGTGTCAATCAAAAATCACAAATTAAAGGGAAACAGGAGGCTGTTTGAAAAGGGAAATGGATCAATTTACTGTAATCAACAATTCTTGAATATGTATAACTTAAAATACTTCAGATTTCAGCAGTTTGGGCTGTCACTGCCCTGATTCCTACTGTGTTTACATCAACTTCACTAGGCTTCACTGTGCAGAAGAGATGAGAGAAGAGAAGGGGTCACCCACTTCAACCTCACTGAAGTGTCTCCCTTTGATTATTTACCATATTAGTCGACTTCCCTTTGCGCTCTCCCCTTTCGACTCGCTTTGCTGACTCTCCGGGTCATAAAGAAGAAGAAGGGATGGAGGCGGTGGCTGCAGAGGGAGAGAGGGAACCCGAGAGAGTTAAGGGAGGAAGATAAAGACGGGAGGAATGAGAGGATTACAGGCAAGCTGGAAAGAAGTGGATTAAGAGGGAGTTGTAGAGGTGGGAGGATAACTTTCAGGAGCAGAGGGAGGGAGCTGAGCCTCCTGCTGTGGCAGTTATGTAGCTCTGCACAGCCTCTTGCCAGTTGTCTCCTCTCATTTCAGTGACAGGACTAGGCAGAAAAGGGACATTCTCAATTTCTATTTGCTGTGCTGCATTGCTCCTGAGAAGTGCCATCTGTTTTATAGGCTTAGATTTGGATAAATATTAGCTTTACATAGACTCATTGTTTTTGTTTTTGTTGTTTCCCCCCCCCCCTTTTTTGGTGTGTTTGGGGAAGTGTTGTTACCATTAGCCACAAGTTAACACACAGGTTTTTATCCTACATGCCTATGTGCAGCAAAAAATTAAGCATTAAGCTTTGCTCAAAGAAAAGTCTGGCAAGAGGTCCAGATGTTGAAGGAAGATGACGGTTGAAACATTAAAGTTGGAAAGAAGAGTTTACAAAGAGGGAACTGCTAGCAAGAATTGATTTCAAAATCATGGCTGAATATTTAGCTGATTTCGACAAAGTAGATGAGGCATTTGAATTCGATGGCTATCCCTATTTATTTAAGCCAGAGTATAGGAATGTTCCTGCAACTCTGGCTGAACAAAAAGGATCTTAATCTTTAAAAAAAAGTTTGTCTCTGTAGGGATTCTTTCCATAATGTTGTCAGACACTTAGAACAGTTGAGCCTGTCAGTGGCAACAACAAGTACTTTTAGTGGACGGACTTTTCATGTGCTCAGTTGCCCCAAAGGATTACATTGCTGCCATTGGAGCCTGTTTGTGACTTCCGGCGAAGGTAATCTAATGGACCAATTCCAAAGCTTTTGATAACATATTAGTCATTTAGACCTCAAAATATCAAAACAAAATAGGGCTCAGGTTTTACAAAATACCAGAGTTACCCTTTAATGTAAAACTCATGACCTGACCAGTAGACTATTCAAATATATATAAAAAAAAACTGTATGTGCGCACAACTAAACAAATGTTATTAAATAAATAGATTAATAAAAAACAGTAACGTGTGGATTGCTCAGGCAGAAGCACCCTCCACATTTTCAGCAAATTATTTCCACTTGCTTCTGCCTCGTCTTGCACACACTCACACCTCTTCAAAACAGCTGGCACTATATTAACTGAATAGTTTGAAGACCAGCTCCGGTATCCATGCCAGCAGCTGCAGCACCAGTACAGGCTATAGTATCAGCTGTATGTTCACACTTCCTCCTTCACCTTTCAGTATTTAAACATGAAAATTAATTTCACAAAATAGGTAAATACAGAATTATCATCTTTATTTTGAAATCCCCCCAAATAATATATGTGTTAAGAGCCTCAATATCTTGCGCACTGAAACAACTCTACAACTATCAAATATTGTTAAATCTTGACTGAGCCTCTTTAAATCATTTAGAACACAAATAAAGAAATCTCTCATGTGATGAATCCAAAACTGTTCTAAGTTTGGCAGAAATGTCTGTGTTCATGTAGGACCTCATTGCTTATAGTAAGAAGATGATTGAGAAAATTGATTTTCAGGACCTTTAAGTGACACTGCCACCTGGTGTGCAGGTTTCTAACTTTTTCTATTTACATTTGAGCAGTTTGGGGCAATCTTTCCTATATATGAGTGATAAACTTCACTCAAGTTTCCAGTCTGTCCTCTTGTCCGCTGTGAGCTCATATCCTCAGTGGTTTGAAAAAAGATGGAAAGGGGAGAGGAAAGGGGCTGTTTCAGCTGATGGAACAAGGTGCTCTGTTTGTTTTTATCTGATACAGAGTTTCAATGCTGAATTGTAGTAATGACATGTGTTTTTTCTTGGCCAGGTACAGTGAAGATTTTACACTTTGTACATAATAAGCAGATATAATAAAGTGTTTATTAGAGGTGCAGGTGGGTAGAATTAAGTACCTTTGGACAGAGCTAGGCAAGCTGTTTGCCCCTTGCCTCCAGTCTTAATGCTAAGCTAAGCTAATCATCTCCTGACTTCATATTTACCATACACTCATGAGTTTGGTATCAATCTCCTCTAACTACTACTACTCTAATTTACCATATTGCTATTAGAAAAATATCTAGAAAAGTGAAACAGGTATTTATCAAGGTTATTCATTGGTCTGACTGCCAGACAGAAGCAGGTCACAGTAGCATGATTCCCCTCCTGCAGTAACAGGAGCACAAAGAAACCTCACATTTCAATTATAGCCCCTTCAGGAGCCATCAAGAGCATGGTTAATGACAGTCCACACTTTCCTCCTCCATTTTCCTGTGACGCACCAAGGTCACTTGTGTTTTCATACTATAACTCCTACACATAGACTAGCAGCAGAAAAAGTGCAGCAGTAATAAATAAGAAAGTCAAAGTGCTTTAGCAGCTGGAACAATGATCCACATACCACCACCGACCTTCATGCACAGTGCAGCCTTTCTGCACCGACACATTCGGCTGTATCTTCAAAGTAACGGGTGTAAACCTGCAGATTCTGCTGTTATTTTGACATAAACCCAGGAAAAATGTAAGTGAGGACATTTAGGGTGTTGTTTTTCTTTTGTCTTGGTTTATCCTTTGAACTATTTGACACAAAATTCACATCCTTTCATCAAGTTGGAACATTGTACAAATTTACTGGAATCAGCAGAACTTTCTAAAATGAAAGCAGTTTGTCATAAACATCCAGAAATCTGCTATAGTTTACTATGAAAAGAAATCTAGGTGTTTGTTGTCTGAACATCTATGGAAACAGAACAAACAGGAACTGCTACTTGAGAATGCAGCATGAATTTACATGGTGCAGTAATATCCATAATATATTATACAACCTCAGATTAAAAAACTGAGCTCAGGTGTGGCCCACAGGTAACTTATGGACGTCCTGTTTGCATTACTCAAGGCATAGAATCCCATGTCATCCCATCCCATGTACCGTATCCCACAGTAGTTATATCCCTGAACATACTGCCCTCTATCAATTCATATGCACATATTTGCAGATAAACCTGTACACATACAGGTGAAGAAAACACAAACACAAAAATAGTTTTCATATTTTCCTAGAATATGTACAATAGAACCACTGACATGCTCATTGATGGCCTTTGCAAGGTGTCAAATGAGTAACTTTAAGAACATTTAGGAAAATGCGCTTATTTGCTTTCTTTCCATGAGTGAATAAAAGAAGATCAATACAACTCTCCTGTCTGTGCAATAAGTGCAGAGCGGAAGCCATGACTTGGTTAGCCTGGCATAGCATACAGACTGTAATCAGGGGTAAACAGCTAGGCTGGCTTTTTCTCAAGTTCAAAAATATATCTTGTTCACTTTGGACAAAAGTGTCTGCTCAGTAATTCCATGTGAATATAAAAATGGTAACATAAGGTTTTAGAGTTACGTGCTGGAACCTTTTCTTGGTGAACAACAGTTTAAGCACCTGCTCAGTATTCTGTGTGTCTCCGGCGATGGCACAGGTTGTCAGATATGGTCAGTGAGCACATGTTTTGGTTTTGGACTCTAAACAAGCATGATTATACCAAACCTGGAAACCTCGAAAGATTGTTCTTTTTTTTTGTCATGCTTGAAAAAAATGAAAAAAAGTTTATTTCCTAAAAATGTTGAACTAACCCTTTAAAAGGTCTGCATACCAGCAACAAGTGGCGGGGGAAAGTGGAAACCAAGCAAACATAGGCAAGTTTCGAAGAGTTGACCAGAGTTCAACTTTTACCACTAAAAAGTGTCTGACAATCAAAAGTTAATGAGCACTTAATGTGTAATCAGTACTGCAAAACAGTACAATAAAGATTAACCATAAAAGACTTTCTGAGCTCACTGGCTGTAAAGAGTTTAACTCTATCCCTGTTACTCATTCAGATTCATTTAGTCTCTCTGGCACTTTGCTGCACTAAATCAGCATGTTTTATTTGCCTCTGAGGTTGTGTGTGGGTGTTAGTGCTCTGCTATTTCACGCTCTCTGTCCTCCCCCAAACTAGACTCTGTGTGACGGAATGTGTCTTGAAAGTATATTAACTATGCTTCCTGTTAAATTAATTACCCAGCAGACTATGATCGGTGTCACACAACATCGGTGTTGTTGTTGTTGTTGTTGTTGTTGTTGTTTCATCATGGTGAAGTGGCTATCTATCATATCAGACATCCTCTCTCGCTTAAATCCAAAGATGTGTGAGTATGTACTTTATCTGGATCTCTGCCCCAAATATTTATCGGATATTAATAATGTTAATAATGTCCTTTTTCACTGATCACAGGACTGCTCATGCTAGTATAAGTTCCTTAATCAGTAATCCTATGATACATGAATGTGTCTATTGCTGTTAATATTTCACTTAAGGTCCCCCCCCCCACTCAACTGCTTTTGTTCTTGTTCCTTCACTTGGATGTTTGGCCGTCACTGTGCAGAATGATGTGTGTGCGCAGTTTGACACTAGAAGGCAGTTTTCACATTCATCAGCTGAAAGTGGAAAGTTTCTCTGTGCTCACCTAAAATGTTAGTGGGTGTACGAGCATGAGCACAAAAGCATGATGTGGAAATTTTAACCCTCAAAGTCACAGACACTGAGAATAGGCTTTTCAGTGAAGGAGGAGGCATCTTGTGTCTAACATTAATCATCATCTTTTAAAATAAATAATATTTGCATATTTACAGATTGTGGAGTTTTCAATTTTAAAAATTAACTAGGAAACTAGGGAAGGTAGCGTTAATATATTGTGAAGTGAAGTGATGAGGTGTTCAGTAGAGCAGTGTATCCCACGTTTCAGACTCGGTGCAATAAAGATTAAGTAAGAAGACTTCATTAAAAATCATCTTGACCTGTATAATATGATGACTAAAAATCAGGTTCCAAACACCATTTCCCACAAGGTCAAGATCATCACTAATGTCACCAACTTAACAGAGGGAGGCTAGGCAAGAGGGGCTGAACTGATCCATATATACTTTTTAGACAGCAGAGCTACAGATTGGAGTGTTAATGTAATAGGATGCATAAGGGAGGATTGGTTACAATGACATATAATACCAAAACCACAGCAGCACAGCAGTGTGTAATTGTTTAAAATCACAGAGGGTTTAAACTGCAGTAGCTGGTGCTGAATAATGTAGTAGATTTTTTAAATCACCAGTAAAGCCTGGGAACACATTTCACTATTCCATACAGACCCTAGAAAGAAACTCAACGATGTATTGCATTGACCTAAGAAGCTTATGGAACAGCTGCTAGCTCAGGCATCGTCAGAACTTGAACCAGAAGTCATCACTGCTGTTCATTTCAAGTATAGGAAAAGCTAAAATACATAGTAGAGAGCTGGAAGGAATTCAGTGTCCTGCTCAGTGAAGTTAAACCAGGGCAGATGCTTGGCGACACAGAGGCTTAACCTCAGACCTTCCAGCTGAAGGAGGGTTTCTCCAACTCTAACTCAACTCTACAACACCTGCATACTATACACAGAGCTTCTATCCCACCCTGTAAGTCAGCCTTATTTGAACACAAAAAACTGGCCAGCAGTCACGGGGCCTCGAGTCAGAGAGGCAAGTCTGAACAGGTCACAGACCAGAGAGAGATTAGAGAGGCGAAGGCAGCTCAAGTTATGCTAAGAAGAATGACAGGGATAATATTGCACTGATTACATTGCCAGCCCATGCAGCACGCGACCCACTTTACCACATGCAATACCTTCCAACTAGCCAGCGTGATGATGTCTGTGCCTATGTTTATAATCAGCCATTTTAGTCACCGTGGTCATGTTTTTTGGAGACCTTGTGAATCATTTGTTTGATGGGTTTGACTTCACATTTCGCAGATATTTTCAGTCTCTTACTTCCAGAAAACATTAACAACATATCACAAAACACTCCACACCCTGTCTATGATGCTGTCTATTTGCAGGCATTTAAAAAGATTCTGTGAAGTTTTGGGGCATGTATCTAAATTGGTTTGATCTAAGAAATTGCTGTAGCTTGGCACAGGCTGACTATTGATTCAACTGTGTTTTTTGGGGTTCTGTGTCAAGGGTTTCCTTTAGGCCCTTACAGCACATTTGAGGTGTTTGATTAGCGCACACAGTGGAGGTGTTGCCCTGGTTATCTGTGTTGATAGTTGTTTGTCGTCCTGACCTTGTTATATTCAGGCAGCTGATGCTTTTCTGTGGTTCCAACCTACTGTGTGTTGTACAGCATGTAGTCAGCAGTAATTCTCACTGATTTGTTGATCAACCTAATTCCCAGCAGCAGCAGGCTGTCATAAACAAAAAGCTCTGATAAACCTACTTTGCACTACCTGTCCTGTACAGAAGTGCGGACAGACAAAGTTAGCGACTAGCTGGTGAACAGTGAACACTTAGCAGCTAAAAGGAGTGTGAATGCTGGAATTCCATTCCAACGTCAGGTGGCCAGAAACATGACTCCACATGAAAGGCTAATATTGCTCTGTGTCGGTTGAATGTGTTAATACGCAACTGTTTGCTAACACAGTTTACTATTGACTTTCCAAGGTGATAATATATCGATGTTATGTTTACAACTTGTAAAAACAAGTAGGCAAAAATGTTTAAGAAATACCTTCTGTTCAGCTGTCTATTGAATTTAAGCTATTTTAAAATGTTTTAAAACATTTATTGTCAATGTGTTAGCATCAGTTTGACTAAGATAAAGATGAATAAAAGGAGGAGAAGTAAGCATTTCTACAATTGTCCTCGCAATATGAAGTGATGGACAGAAACAACATTCTGAAATTGTAACACTTTTGTCAGAAGACTCACATCAAGTTTTATTTCAACATAATATGAATTTGAATTTAGCGGTGTAACTGCTCATGTGAAGCTTTGGAACAAATCTGCGCAAGCTGAACACAGACTGTTCCTGAGCTCACAAAGCCCTTTGCAGAACCTCACATCATAAACAACAGGAACACAGAGACAAAATAATCTTCTAAAACCACATCAGATGCTAATGCTGAAGGAGGATAAGGATGTGGAGGCAGTTAAATTGCAAAGCAGCAGGTGGGGAAGAACCATTGAGATGAATAATATAGGTCGTGGGCATGACAGATTGGACGGTATATGAAACACGGGACATGTGTTCAGCAAGTTTTATGACAATCTATTCATTATATTTTGGTATTTCTTGTGGAAAGGTAGAATTACTATTTGTTGCATAATACATTTATTAACCAATCAACATTTTTCCACTTCAAGCCAGAGCAAGAATTTTGAGAACTGGCATTAACAATTACTGTGTTTTAAGTCATATAACTGATAACAGTACTTGCCTGAAACATGAAGCCAACCTGATGGATACTTGTGTGTGTGTGTTCTGCAGGTGTGCACTCTCTTTACCCTATCAGTCAGCTTTGTAAGTTCTGTGATCTGGAGCTTTCCTCCTGTAGTGGTACAGGAACCTGCATGTCCAACTGCTCCATCACAGCCATCTGTATGGACAGCACCGAGGTCTGTGTCGCTATTTGGTAGGTACATGAGAGAAGAAAACTGCCTTCATCTGTTAGATGTCATTTACTAAGATAGTTCTTTATGTATAAATGCTTAATGATTACATCTCTGCTCTGTCTGTCTGTCTCTTAGGAGAAAGAATGAGACAGGATTCTCCATTGAAACTCTCTGTCACGACCCATTGCAGCAGCTGTATGGCATCATGCTGGATGACTACAACAGCTCCACCTGTGTGATGAAGGAGAAGAACACAACGAGTGGAATGGCTCACTTCTGCTCCTGTACTGACGAAGAGTGTAACCACAAACTGTTATTCTCCCCCAGTGAGTACAAACTAATACCCTCTAATGAGGTTAAAACAGAAAACAGAGCTAAAAGGAAAATGAACATTGGAAGTACATTCATCAGGTGGCCAACGTGAATGCTAAGGTTGCTCCATTTCTGCTGAATGTATAGTAATTTTTTTATTTTTATCAATTCATTCTGCTTTAAAGGATAAGGCTGGCATTACTTAATATTTCACCGACAAATTCTATGAAAAGACCAAACCAACAATGTATTAGTCTGTACTTGTCCTATCCCATCTGTGGCACTTAGCCCCAAGCACATTCATTTCTACTGATGATCTTTTATAACAGATCACAAAAATAAAATTTTTCTTTTGTAAGAAGCTCAGTCATTTCCTAAAACAGCTGGATGTCTGGTTGGCCAACTCTAATATCAGCTTGTTGTCTTTCAACCAGCTGGACAGTTTATTAGAAACTAGGGCTGTCCCTTGTCAGCACCATTTGGCTGTTCAATACGAATATGCGACTATTCGTTCCTTTATTTTTCATATAGACCACCAAGCAACGCTTTATTGAACTGCCATCTTTTTGAACAGGCTTCGGCTGTACATTCAGGGTGACAGTGACAAGTTAGCCCTTCGAACTAATGCGTGCTAACTGTACTAACGACACATCAGAAATGTGCAACAACATTGTTTACAGACACTAGATATGTTTAAAAAACTGAGAGACTATATCTTAATAGTATATAGTATGTTGCAGTAAGCTGTAAATTCACCACCTCTAAGCAGAAGGCAGAAGAAAACATCTCTGCACCTGAAAGGGCAAGGCCTCTCGTCCTCCAGGCAGCTGCCTGTGTCTCACTCAGACTCACCCTGAGTCTAGGCCTGTACCCATCACAGGCAGCTTCACCGAGCGGACAGGATGACGTGACATAGTGGAATGATTTTTCCCCAGAGAGCAGCGTGAAGGCGAGAGTGCTCACTCTGCAGATAAATTCCTCTGGGAACAGAAATGTCCCCAGAAGTACACTGCAAAAATTGATTGCTCGACTTGAAAATGTTTCCAGGGTGCAGTCCTACTACCAACATTTGCTTAGCAGAACAATACATCTCCACTCCTTCAAATTTGAACTGTAAATGAGTAAACAGCTGCTTATGTCTTTTTTTTTTAATTTCCTCTATGTTTAACCAGTTGTCTATTGCTGCTACTTTCTATCATTTATCAGTAAACCATTTTTCCTCTTTAGTGACATCTTCTCACCCTCTCTTCTCCTCCTCCTTCTTCTCTGGCTTTCTCTCCAACCCCAGACAGATACACTGTGTGTATTTTGGCATGTCGAGCTGTTCATATGCATTTCAGAGGTTGTGGGTGTTTTTTTATGTCTCATTATAGTTGCCACTGTAGAGAGAGAGCATCATCGTCACAAACAGGAAGTGGAAACGTGGTGTTTGCATCACACGTAAACAACGTTTGGGAATCCTCAGTGTGGTTACAGACATGCAGCTGTGTGCGTCTTTTTGGCTGCAGCCTCTCATAGTGCTGGAAAGAAAAACTGCATCTGTCTTAGCCCTCCCATGTCTGCCTGTCTGTGTGTGTGTGTGTGTGTGTGTATGTGTGGTTGTATAGGCCAGCCACACTGAAGAGCTCAGACATATGGTTTCCTGTCTGTGTTTAACTCAAATCAGAAACATCTCCAGCACATGGTGAACAGGTCTCATAGACACAGAACACCTCTGTAGGGAGGAACACAGAAAACACCAATTTTTTCCACTTAAAAGAGTTGTTCCTCATTCGAATGAAGGGTCTGTTGATGGAGGGTGCTGTATGCTGTACAAATTGTAAAGCCCCTTGAGGCAAATTGTGATTTGTGATATTGGGCTGTGTAAATAAAATTGGCTTGACTTGACAAGTGTATGATGGTTAGGTCGACTCAATCTGCTGGGTAGCAAATGTATTCTCTTCTTATGTTACAGTATACACAGCAGATTCGATTGTTTTTCTTCCTACCCCACTGAACAAACGGTAGCTTTTATCTGATGTTCATATATACTGCAAATAGCGTGGGAGGGCGAAGGGTGGCCAAGTGTGGAAACTGACTGTCCTTCAAGTGAATGAGCAGTTTTTGGGCCTCTCGGGCTGAAATGTCCATAGGCAACATACTGTGTTCCCTAAGGTTGCTGTTCTTTTAAGAACACAGACTTCAGTGGTGTTTCACACCCAACCTATTTGGTTCAAATAAAACGAACCCTGGTTCGTTTGCGCTGTTGTGAACACAGTAATCACTCTCTGATTAATTACGGACCAAATAAACCACACCAACATCACCTCCTCTAAAGGGTCTCAGTCCAAACAAACTCTGGAGCAGTTTGTTTGTGATCTGATCTGATCTTGATCTGACCCAACTACTAGATGTACTCTGCAAGTTTGAATTTAACGGCTCCTGTAGCAGGTGTGCTTTGCATTCTAGGCTGCCATTTTCTGTCCCTCCTATTTAAATGCATGAGGGGCATAATATTAAAAACACCACTCAATATAATGCAGTCCATTCAATGTTAAAACATGGCGGATTACTTCCTGGCCCAAGCCTAATCATGTCCATGAAAAATGGCCACAAAAATGGCAACAAGCAAGGATGAGATTAACAATGGCTTGTTAGTCAATTTACAGAAATAACCACTCTAATCTTCATGAAAAGTTTTAACTGCTCCAAACAGTCACTACCACAGCTTCTGTGAAGACTGCAAATGATCAGTGGGATGGATATGTCACTCAATACAGATTGGTTAGGGCAAAACAAAATAAATAAACCCCAATTCTGATTCTGATTATCAGGCTAATCTGGCCCCTTGTGTTAATTCAATTAATGCAAACTTTAGATGATATTGTGTTTCAAGGGTGCAAATTCACTTATAAATTAGTAATTAATCACATGACCACCAATTAACACACAATGAACCTGGGCTCCCGGAGGCTTGGCGCCCTTGGACAGTTGCTTGCTTTGTCTGGTTAGAAATCCAGCCATGTACTAACTCAATATAATGGCGGTGAATGGAATTCACTCGCCCAGCTGCATGAATGTGAAAGGGTTTTTTGAGAATTACTTTCTCCCCAAAAAATAGTCCCTATCAAAACTGCTGACATTGTGTTCAATGTTCAATGCTGTGAGCTTGGCAAATGAAATCCCAGTCACCTACATTGCATTTTGATAAGTCAAAACCTGGACAGATGAACTCAAAGCTACCATACCTACATAACACTGGAGATAACTGATTGGTCATTTGGTTAAACTGACCTTTCAGCTTTTAAATTTAACAAATCACAAATACATGTTTACAGTCAAATAGCTCTGCATTACTAACTTTAAAAGAGACACCCATGCTCCCTGTACTGCCCTTTATAATTGGCATGTTCTTTGATCTGAGATGTCTCACTCTAATGAATGCAGCCAAAGGATATATGTGCTACAACTAGTTTGTGTTGCAAATTGAGTACAAGAAGACATGATTTCACCTACAAACAGCAGGCCGAAAATTAGCTGTAATGTAAATATGTATGGCCATGACTAGTACTGGTAGATCGTTTTCCATTCGCTGCACATATGCAGGAAACAAGCTGGAATTCTGATTTTGTTATGTACAGTTAGTGAGCGTGTGCTCTTTTTCTGTTGAAACCGTTGATGCAACTGTATTCCAGTCAACTCCAGAGCTGCTGGTCTGTGGCTGACACTGCACTCTGTTCTTTCTGTTATTGATCCATACAGTGATCAACAATTAGACAACACCAAAGATGTACTGCAACAGAGAAGCCTGAGAACTGAAAACTTGAGCACTTCATTTTAGATTTGGCATTTTCAGTGGCTCTAACGTGGATGTGTACTGTAGTTTGTGTAAATCATAATCTATCGTTGTGTCTGCCAGTCTGTATCTCTCTCTGAAACACACACACACAGAGCGAGAAAGAGAGAGAGAGAGCCCTGAGGGTAAGGGTTGTGGTTCCTTCCTCCCATTGAGGACACATGCAGCAGGAAGTCCTTGTTTGTTTATTGGACCGCTGCCTTGGCTTATTCCTCTACAAATGCTTCACATTGTTCTTCCCCAGCATTACATTCTTATGACGTTCCCATAATAGTGTTTGTAAATGTGGTGCATTGCTTGAGAATCACACTTGTGGATTCTTGTGTGTGTGTGTGTGTGTGTGTGTGTGTGTGAGAGAGAGAGAGAGAAAGAGAGAGAGCATGTTTCCTACAAATGTCACCATGAGGAAGTGAACATTGTAAACCCACAGCAGCAATCACTAACAAGTCTTGCTGGTTTTGCAGCTCAGTGAAGTCCCGTCAGAAGTTAATCAGATGAGGAGATTTGTTCTGTGTTGTACTGTGTCAGTGTGGTGAGATGATCAAATAGCAGATCAGATCGCATGGCCTTAGCTGGTAGACGTGACAAAATGGAATTTTAAAACTGCATTAATCAAAATATTTTACTAAAAATGGATTATAATGACTATGTGCACTGTTACAGTAAATGGGCTGTAGTGATGAACCCACAGAAGATAATTCCCTAAACCTGCAGTTCCCCTCTTCAAAGTATTTTAGCATCTTTCAGCTCGTTGTTTTGGTTTTACAGCCTGCAACTTTACTGTTTTGGTTCTCTCTTGGCACTCTCATCAACCTTGTTTCCAGCAGCAGCAGACAGCTTTACTTACTACCAATATTACTGCGAATATTGGGAGATAAGCACATCAAGATAATCAGCTGGTGCCATTAAGCCATTGCAGAAGAATGTGACACAATGACACGGTGTAATTAGAAGAGATCCAGCAAAACCTAAAGAAAGAAAACCATGTGGAAAACATGATGGAAATTTGGCAATTACAGTTGACAGGAGACTAATTGTCTCCTCTCCACAAAGATCTTGTGTTTTTGGCTGCTGCTATTTTTAGTCTCTCTAGTGAGGCGTATCGATATCGATACGACAGCTTTTCCACCTTAGCCAAGCATAACGTTTCCTTAATATTTCAAGCTTTTTATTTATTCCTACGCTTCCACTCAGTTTTTTTATGTGCAAATTAATGATTGTTTTGTTTGCCAACTGAAAGCAGGGGAATAGGAAGATAAAACAAAATTTACCTTCCCAAGGAAAGGAGGTTACAAATTTCACCACTGATTTCACTGGTCACCAGGAATGGGTTGCACCAACTGGTCTTTACTAAGCCTGGTCCTAACTGCTTACGCAGTTTGCGTTGCTAGGACAAATAATGGAGGCCATAAATGGTTGCAGCCTTCGTACTGAAAACATTAAGGAAAACATAGAAAGACCTCCCGAGCAAGGCAAAGAAAGATGTTTCTTCAACAAACAAAAAAACTGCCTGAAAGCGTCAGTGTACAGTGATATATTTTGGAAAGGATTCTCTTGCGTTTAATAGTTTGGTTGGTGTGGCAGTGTCGACCAACCGCTAGAAGAGAGTGATGTCTCTCCAGATATGGATGTGGTTACGAGCGACGAGAGCAATAGGGTTACTGTGAATTGAAAAGGTGTGTATTCCACATAAACTACCCATTTATTTATTTAGTTTAATAAAAGATAGGCCTAAATAAACTAATATTGAAAGCTGCCAACAATCTCTGCTTCTAGCTATAGTATAGTAACATTAGGCTATGTCTTAGACATCCTTTACATAACGGTACAGGCCAGATTGAATTAATTCGCTATTTGATTTCAGACTCGACCGATGCCACACCTCTGCACATTTGTCATGGCGGCAGCAGAGCACCACCAATGAAATGGAGGAGAATGAAGGATCTTCAGCAGGTGCTGCTTGAGAGGGAAATCCTCAGAGTGGAGGCTGAAACAAAAAAATTACAGATGGAGCAGGAAAAGCTGGAGCTGGAAAAACAGAAAATTGCACTAGAAATCCAGTTGCTCCAACAAAAACTAAACATGCCTTTCTTTTTGAAGAGGAGCGATAATTCAAACGTTGGTTTTGATTTACAACAACATGATAATAATAATAATCAATCACAACCAAATGTAAAAAATAAAACATTTATTTTGTTACATGTTACAAACATTATTAGAATAAACTATTTTGAAGCCTGTGTGTCCTTGGTGTAGCTATGTACTCTCATGTATTGTAGTTTCTTTTTAATTTGGTATTTCAGTGTTGACAGTAAGTTCTTCAGTTTCCCATTTTACACATTTTCAAATCTAACCACATTGGTGTGGATGGTGGTTTTACTACTTTAGAATCTTCATTTTGACTTCCTACACTTTACAATGCATTTGAACATTTCCATGAACATAAAAACGGATCCCTCTCACTCTGAGAGACCTGGACCTCTGTGTCATTTGTTTCTAATTAAGATCCTTTAAAGATAATTTGGAGAAGACTAACGCCGCCTCTCAGCCAGTGTCAGTTCCACATGTGTTTTGGAGCTTGTGAACTAGTTTCAGTGGGAGGGAAGGCATTGATAGTAAATACTGCCTTGTCATAGTAACATGCTATTTGTTTTAGTGCTGTATTTACAGCTGTGCTCTTGTGAAAGTCAGTTTTACATGCTTTGAGGCACGCTATGTGAGGAATGAGATGGAGGTAGAACTAATTCATTCCTGAAATGGATTCCTTTACTCTTTCAGTATGTGTTTTTGCACAGATGTCTCCTGATCACATCCAAGTCATTTTACGGGTTATTTTGTTATCCCTCATGATGAATGAAATCTTCCTCATGACATGAAGTGGGAAGTTTGATTCCAGGGGGGAGGGTTCTATTTTGATGATAAAGATGAAGAACAAGAGATAAAAATAAGAAAAGGGAAAAATGAATTATAATGACTTCTTGATGCAGCGGCAAAGAGGAAGAGGAGAAGATGACGGATATATATAAAGGAAAACGTGGCTCTGTGCATGTTCCAAGATCTGTCATTTTTTACAGTTCCCCCTAACTGTGGAATCTTGGCTTGCCATCAGTGAATGACTACATCAGTCATTCAGTCGCACTGCTTTATAGAGAAATGAGTCAAGCAGTCCAAGGTCTCTAAGGTGCATAAAAGGGTGTGTGTGTCTGAAAAAGACACAATGGTGACCAGGACAGAGAACATTGAGATGGGATGGGGAAGTGGATGGAGAGACGGAAACAGAGCGACGGAGAACTGTTGGAGGGAGGGGATGAGAGCTGGAGCGATATGAGCCATGTTTATGAAGCAGTCTGGCTTGTAAAGGCAGTGCTGTTACCATAACAAGTAAATAGTGAGTGTGATATTCACTGTTAGTCAGGCCTCCCTGTGGCTGGATTCCTCCACACTCATAATATGACACCAGTCTGGATAAAGGCAGGTTATTTATATACATTTAAGAGGATAAAAACTCCACAGGGAAAGCTGGTACACCGTCTTTTTAACATGATCTTCATCTTGTGAAATAAAACCCACACAATGTGCAAACATAACTTCAGGAAACTCAGGAGCACATAGGAGTATAACCAACAGCAAACCCTACGCAAACAGATTGTATGCAAGTTATATTAAAGATGCATTCATTGATTTCTTTGGACATTCACAGGCATTCACACAAGTTATCATGTTTTCTATGGTGAACATGTTAACAGTTGTCTATTTACACATCCAAAAGACATGAATAGACAGTATTTATTTGGAGGCATGTTCCTGGCCACCTGGCAGATGTGAATCCAATGTTCACTCTTCTTTTAGTTCTGTTTTGGTTTTAACACTAACCTTTAGTTTAATCTCCTCAATGTACTGTTTAAATGTAGTCCATAACATTTAAGAAATAATTGATAACACTCTGTAATGTATTTCTAAGCAGTCAAATTAGATTAAAAGAGCTTTTTCATTGAGTACATTTACATTAGTATCCTGGTTTTGATCTGATGTTCACATGGAACATGAGAAACCTGGATATTCATATCGCTGATATACATGATTCTAACAACGTCCAGGTTTCTGATCATTTGTGTGCAGCTGCGTCTTGATTATTCACCATTGCAGTCACAATGTTCTGTACCAACAAAGAAGGTTCAGAAACCTTAATAAGATGCCACAGTATCCTGGTTTCTGTGGGAGTACTCCAGGTAGTACATCCAGGTTTCTTGAAAAAGACGGACAATAAAAAGAAAATGTGTTTCTGAACATTTTTACATGTGCAACACATAAAACATTAACAAACATCAAAATTTATTAAGTTTTATTCATTTCATAAATTATTTTATGAGCAATTAAAGACCCACAAGGTCAGTCGTAGAGCTACTATAGCAGCCTCTTATCAGCACATTGCTGTTATTTCTACACATCATCATAAAGCTATCAACTGCTTTATGACATGACATCACCCTTCACCTGTTAGCCATTATCGTCTCCATACCACTGTTACAGTTGGTTGATGCCAGGTGTGCCGCAGGGACAGGCCAAACAGCGGTTCTTTATATTGAAACACGCATGAATTTTACAGCACTAATCAGAATATGCAAAAATATGAATCTGATTGATCTTTCATTTATCCATGATGCGACCAAGTAATTGATAACATATCACATCAGAAAGGAACCACTGGCTTTGAATTGAAGTAAACTTTACTTGAATCATGTAAACATGAATAATGATATTTAAAGCCTCATTAGTGTTCATTAGCTGGCACAGAACATGGACCGGCACAGCAAAGGCCTGTTGAAAGTGTAATTTAACCTCCTTAGTGTTTATAATTGCTTCCAACTATCCACCCATCACCTGTTTCAAACATGAAATCATGTCTGGCTCTGTCACTTTTTGTGGAAAGTAGTTACTCTTTAATATCCAACTTACAAATTTGTTATTCATCCAACACTGTGAGGAGCCAAGTAACTGGTTAGAGCATAAAGAGCGTGAGTCAGAGATGAAATCCCAACACACACACACACAGATGAAAGACCTCTATTAGTCCCAATTATGTGTCAAACCTCATTGAACACTGCAAAAGAACACTCTGATTGCATCCTGATTGGAAAAAGTAACATGTGTCCTATTACCAGTTTGCCTTGGCACCGTCTGATTGGTTGTATTTCAGCCTCAAATACACACACTGGTACGCTGTAACCATGACAGAATGACAGCAAGGAAATAAACCTAAAACCTCAAAAAACCTCCAAGCAATCTTAAAACCCTTTAAAGCATAAACACATGTACAGACTCATGGGATTTGAGAAGAAGTGTCTGAATGCCTGGCTGTCTTATTTCACAACCCACTTTAATATCAGACTTTTGAAGTTGACTCAGATCAAAAAATCTCTGCGTGTGTTTGTGTTTAGTATTTTTGATTTATTGCCTCCATGGCTTTGCCCAAAGCAATTTCAGAAATATTTACTGCTTTATAATCACTCTCACACACAGCCACACAACCACAAAATTAATATATTATTCAACCCACTGTGAACATTTTTACGTTGCTTGATGACACAGTCAGTACATGATGGATTCAAAGGCAATCACTTCTTTAAAGAGAAAGAGAGTTAATAGCATGTGAATCAGATGTACTTCACAGTAAACCAGGCTGTATAATGCTATGACATTTTGTTGCTATGGGCACAGCAGTTTAAAATAGCAATCACAGTACACATTATAATAAAGGTTAGATCAAGTATTGGCATGACAAAGATAGTCTTTAATGTTTATTTCTGACAGGCTTTGCTGTCAGTGGCTAAATGAGACTACAGAGGTTTTCGGGGACATTAAATAGAAACTCATCTACTCATTCGTTCTGCTTTACAGCCTCGTTGCAAACTATTCTAACTCAAACTTTCCTAAAGGCGTTTGTAGAAGAGGGAAGGCCACAAAACCAAAGTACAAGTTGGAAGCTTAGTGGTGGTGACCTTGAGGTCATGCAACGTGGTGTAGTTAGTTTATAGTGTAACGTTAGCTTTTTACTTCTGGCGACTGCATTTACACTTCAAAAATCCTAAAAGTGGTGTTCATTTGTGAAGATGATCTTGCTCAGCAAAACGTGTGTCATAAACTTTTGTTTGCCACAGAGTTTATTTTCTGCAATAATCCAAAATCCAATGGAAAAATCCCACTGGCTTTTTGTCGAGGGAACCAGGGCGATGCTGACTTCTGGGTCGGCCCAGAAAAATACATCATCCTGCAGCACTCTATTAACACCTGTAGGCCTACATCTATTTATATATCAAGCCACAAATAAAGTTGACATAAACGTTTTTTTCTTTTGAATGTGTGCTGCTCAAAACTCACAACATTCAATAAAATGTTATCAGACAATTTAAAAACCAACAAGCAAATGCTAACCAAGTTAGCTTGTTAATGCTAATTAGTTCACCGACGCCAGGCCTATATCTTCATAACATTATTTTCATCTGCATGAGGTGTCTTTTCTGTCAAAGACCATAATGGACATAAGTTGGAGACTTTTGTAGATATTTTGTGTGTGATTTAGTGTCTCTTTCCTCAGAATGTCAAATAATCCAAACAAAGACTTGCGTTAGCTAACTAAACGTATTTCCATTAGCTTGCCAACTAATTGGAGAATACATTTGTTTTTACATTCCATTTAATTACTAATCATATTATTTATAGATGTATTTATTATAGTTTTGACTTGTCTGATAATCGTTAAGACATTTTTAGGGCTTGATAGCACTCAGTCATGAACACTCTGTATGTGAAAAATGAATGCTAAATAAGTGACTTTTTCAATGGTCAAACCTTGGTCTGAGTTCCTCCAGCCTGCCAATGTGGCAGCTTCGCTCAGGAGGGTAATGTTCCCCTGAGAGACTGAGTGAGACACTCTTTGAAAAGGTGCCCAGCCATTGCAGACAGGCTCTCGACTGTTTCCTCCCTGCCGCTGGAGCTCTGAGGGTTGGCTGCTGTTCTGTCCGGGCTGGCAGTCAGAGGAGGTAGTCAATGCTATAGCTCATGAAGCTGTAAATGCTGCTCACACTGTTGACATTGTCCACTATAGGCCCATTGACTGAGTACACAATCAGCTCCCTACAGAGATCACAAACCTAAAGATGCAGACTCATATGTATATATATTTTTTAATTCATTGTTACGATGGAAAGAACATGATTTACAACACTCTTTGGATTGGGGAACAGCGCACGCCTCAATAATGACTTCCCTGTGGTGGACTTGTGTGGACAGTTACTATATGTAGTGGGAGGAAAATGCAGCGTGCTGCTGCAGGCAGAACCCAAAACACACAAGTTAGGCTGTGTGTCCTTCAATCACCTGCCTTAACACCTCTACCAACCCCTTATTAGTTAATGGATTGTATCTTAAGAAATGTAGAAGATGCTGGATATTCATTGTTAGTGGCGGGCTCGGCCATTTCCGTACTGGAATCAAATTGCCTTTACATGCACAAGGGATTCACAAGAAATGATGCATGTAATCTAGTGTAACTGTTATCAGCCTCACTTTACTTTTACTCTCCCATAGCTCCATTCAAGTGATATAAATTTCTCAACAACCCTGCTGTTACCATCAGTAACCACAGGTGTCACTGAATCACCCAGGACTGAAATCTGAAGAATTATAAAGTGAATCTTGGCTAATGTTTGATGCACATATCATTCATTAATAGCCATATGTTATATGAACAGAGTTCATGTGTTGCAGGTTTAAGTTCACCCAAAAGTATGTAAGCTTTTCTTTGAAGCAGTTGTGTAAAGCTAATTGAGCAACAAAAATAAAGCACTGAAAAGATTGAAGCATAGACCAATTTGTAACTCCTCTGGTAAATGCCAAACAAACCTAAGCTAAGCTACTTCTGCAGCTCCTTTTACAGTAAAGCCATAATCACTTATTTTCAATGGGAGGCTTTTACATGCATGCAGTCACTTGAAAAACTGAGCTTTGAATTAACTTCTAATTCTCCCAAATAGCTGCTACTCTGTTTTTTAGCAGTGCTTTGTACCCATGTTGGCAGTTACAATAACCTGCACATGCTGCTATACAAACAAACAAACAAACTCGTGACTTTTTACAGCATCCACCTCAATCAGCACATTATAAACTTCTTCAATGCTGACTTTTATGATTTAGGTCAAAGTCAGTCTTAATGTCACCAAGAACCCACATGCAGTTTAGTTCTTACTAGTAGCAAACTTCAATTCTGGCATGCCATAAATGCTGTTGGGTTTATCCTTCACTACATTACTGTTTGTGCATACTAAATGTGTTCAGTCTAAATCTTGAATGCTTGAATGCTTTTTTTTCAGTGATGGTCTTGGTGTTATGTGTCACCATATACTCTCTATCTTTTTATTCATCTCATCTACTCTCTTCTTTTCCAGTTGTGGATCCGACTCCAGACGGTCCGTTGGTGTCTGTGATTCTGGTGAGCCTGCTGCCCCTGCTGGTAATGGGGATCGTGGTTGTGGGAATGTTCTACTGGTACCGAGCCTATCGGCAACGCATGCTTAACCAAGAATGGGAGAGCAGCATTAAGAAGCGCAAGGCAAAAGCGGGTGGGCTGGACTGCAGCGACGCCTGCGCCATTATGATGGATGATGATAGGTCAGACAGCAGCTCGACACACGCCAACAACCTGAATCACAACACTGAGCCGCTGCCTATAGAGCTGGATCTGCTGGTATGCAGACCTATACAGTATTTTAGAGTTTCTTTGTGGCTATTCTTCTTTAAGCCATTCTAACTTTAATTCTAACTAAAATCATAACTTTTCTGTCAAAGGTGGGAAAGGGTCGCTTCGCGCAGGTATACAAGGCAAAGCTGAAGCAGACCACTTCAGATCAGTATGAAACAGTGGCTGTGAAGATCTTTCCCTATGAGGAGTACGCTTCCTGGAAGAATGAGAAGGACATCTTCTCCAATACAGACCTACGACACGAGAACGTTCTTCACTTCCTGACAGCTGAGGAGAGAAAGGTGGAGAAACAGTACTGGCTCATCACTGCCTTCCATCCCAGAGGAAACCTACAGGTGAGACTGCCATTTTCAAGTAACCCAACATGAGTGGAGCAGTATTACTCCATGTTGTAAATTAAAATTCTCACAGTAGATAATCTTTTTTTCATTCATAAGTTTCAGTATTAACCTTTTTGAAATTATCCAGCCATTTCCCCTTTTTACAATGCTACCAATCCCATCATCCTTCTGCCCTCCAGGAGTACCTGACGCGTCATGTGATCAGTTGGGAGGAGCTGCAGGTGCTGGGCAGCTCTCTGGCCCAGGGTGTTGCCCATCTCCACAGTGACCACCTCCCCTGTGGACGCCCTAAGGTAGGACTGTGTGAATATGTCCATGTGATCTATACTAACCATACCAATCATAATAATTGTCAAAATAGATACAGAAAGAAATAGGACATCAGACAGTATTTATATAATGTCCTAATGATGATCACATTAGACAAAAAATGTACAGCCTGACTGGCAACCCCTAACAAACGCCAGCAGAGTTTAACAAAAAAGTCATAGAACTAAAATAAAAATGTAATGTGTGTAGTGTTAGAGGAAAGAGTGTGGGGACTGTAAAGGGTGTATCCTCTTGGGATTACGAATGTGCTCCGCAAATGACAAGTTAATGTGTCTGAGATTGTGTGATATCTTAGTTGCAAAGTAAACATTTTGGTGCTAGAGGAAAGATAAGTACGACACCAGCAACATTAGGAATTGGTCCTGTGGGGACCATGAATATCTATAGTCAGCTGTATGGAAATCCAGCTTTAGTTTTCATGATCTTGTGTATAAAGTTGAATTTGAGGATGGTGCTACAGGAAAGCTTGTGCAGTGTTTACCATTTAATTGTCTACTTTGATGTATTTTGTTTTTAAATTGACAATCAATCAGTACTTTTGACCATCATACTTCTATTGTACCTAAAGGTTCCCATAGTCCACCGAGACCTGAAGAGCTCCAACATCCTTGTGAAGAACGACCTGACGTGCTGCCTGTGTGACTTTGGGCTGGGACTCAGTCTGGACAGCAGCCTGTCTGTGGATGACCTGGCCAACAGTGGACAGGTCAGATGAAATGTCTCTTTTAATTACTTATTTTGCTGTACTTGTATTTGAGCAAGGCACTAAACTTCTACCTGCTGTCCTGTGGATTGGAATGGCAGCAAAGGACCTAAAAAGAATCAAAAGTAAAAGTACTCTTTCTGCAGACAGATGACCCATGTGACTGATTTATTATGACACAACAATATCAGAACGATTGATTTATCATTACGTAAGCAGTAATTTTACTGTTGTAGCTGTTCAAAGTGGAGCTACTTTTCACTACTTTAATACAAGTTGGTCCAGTCTATACGGGTCAGGCCCCCTCCAAAGAGCTGGGAACCACTGGTTTATACTGTGACAATATATTGTATTTTATAAACGCATCATTTCATGTCAAATTTTAATCTGAAAAGTAATCAGTAAAGTTGTCAGCTAAATGTAGTGTGTAAAAAGGCAAATATTTTCCTCTGAAGTGTACTGGAGTGAAAGTACTACTGTCAGGTGTTTACTATGTTGCTACAAGCTGTGGGATTTGAAGAGAAAGTGTATGATGTGCTGGTATGGTAACTCTCTATGTCTGCTATCAAAGCCCTGCATAAAAACAGCTTTGGTTTGGTTTTTGGTGAGATATGAGCTGGCTCTGTTTGTTTTGCCTTCTTCTTTGTCCGTTTTGATGGGATACACCTCGATTGTTGACAGAAGAAAGAGACAGGCAGGCAGTCAAGGGATAAAGGGAGTGGTAAAGGCTTTGTTGTGACATGCAAGCTCCTCAAGGCAGCTCTCAGCTCATTCTCAGTCTCTTTTTCAGTCTGTCAGTGTGACTGTCCTTTCATTTTTTTTCACCTGATGAAAATGCAGGGACAGGAGAGAGGATGTTGACTAACTTGTTAAACAGACCCCCTTGCCTACACACGCCACCCTCTGCTTACACATATAACATTACAAATCTTTAAAGTTTGGAGAATCCTTAATTTTAACTGTAATGTTTTCAAGGTTAGGAATATGCTTGAATTCGAATATACTCCTTGAAAAATGCTTGATTTTCAACATAATCTATCATCTACACAATCACTCATGTAAACCAAAAATCTTAATATTTGAAATAAAACTATCCCATCATCATATCTGTTTGTTGTTGTATAGTAACATGTTAGATGTTATAATAAAGACTTCAATAGTCTGGAGATTTTTAGTTAAGGTACCTTGAAAGTGCTTAAATTTTACTCTTTAAAAAATGTACAAACCCTGTTGTTCTTGTGCTCTCTGTGGCAACCTTTTATCACTTCATATGTTCCAATTATGATCTGTGGCTGTCACGTTGTGTTCCATTCCCAATTGCGAGCTGGAAATTCCCAGCTAGTAGGTTGCAATTATAACATCTGTGTGTGTGTTCATGTGGTCCAACTCAGAAAAACCTTTGAAGAAACATGGGCAGTCGCAAATGTTTCTTTTCCCTGCATTAAAAAATGTGTTCTGTATGTAGCAGATATTTTGTCATAGTCAACATAGTCAGCAAGTTTGTTTGACCTTGTATGTTTAACCACAAAGGTAGTTTGATGGATTTAAAGTTGAATGCTAAAATCCAAACTTATAAGTCATTTGAGGTTTATTAAAGCAGTGGTAAAATTCAATTCAATTCAATTTTATTTATATAGCGCCATATCTGCATCTGCTTGAGACAGGATGTGCCTGAATTTTGCAATGTTACATAGGTGAAAGAAGGCAGTCCTTGAAGTTTGTTTTATGTGAGAGTTAAAGGAAATATCCTGATCAAAGATAACTCCAAGATTCCTTACAGTGTTGCTGGAGGCCAGGGCAATGCCATCTAGAGAAACTATATCTTTAGATAGTTTGTTTCAGAGGTGTTCAGTACAATAACTTCCGTTTTGTCTGAGTTTAACATAAGAAAATTGCAGGACATCCAGGTTTTTATATCCTTGAGGCTTGAAGTTGAGCTAATTGGTTGGTTTTGTCTGGCTTGACGAAATTTTAATTTAGGTGGTGGGAGACAAGACACCCTCTCTGTGGAGTTTAGGGTGGGTAACTGCTCTAATTGAAGCGCAGAGAAGCATGTAGGACTGCAACTCTGCCTCCTGGTCTGGACCATAGACTGTATTAAATCTGTGGTCTGAACTCTGAGTTGTCATGGCTTAGGGCCCCAAATAAACTCGGCCAGATTTCTAGATATAAGAGCGGCCCCATCCAAAGTGGGATGAATGCCATCCCTCCTAATCAGACCAGGTCTTCTCCAGAAAGTGCTCCAATTATCTACAAAGCCCACATCATTACCTGGACACCACCTCGACAACTCGAAGAAGTTCTACTGAGGGAATAATTATCATTGTTGTGAGCAACTCTTTCAATCAGCGTGACATTTGTGGCCTGACTTGTTAGTGTAGAAGAGCAGCTAAAGACAAGTTGCCCTACTTACATTCCACTTGCAAGGCCCAGAAACAATGATTCATCTGTCTTCTCTGCTGCTGTCCGTCAAACTCACATCTCACTCAGAGTAGACAAATTGCCACAGGAGATGCGTGTGCTTCCAAACATGTTGGCCATATTAAGAGCAATACCCCTTAATAGTAGGGAGGGGGATGTTCATTCACCTCAAATGACAGGAAAAGCAGCCCAGCTGGCAGCTTACACACCTTCACTTAGAACTGCTGCGGCTTGTTCTTCACAAGACAAGATTAGTTACTGTCCACTGAAAGCTCTCTAATATAACTGACAAATAAATAATAAACCTTAACTAGGACTCTACGCTATTAATCTCTGTGAGTCTGTACTTAGGCACAGTGGTGCTTTGAGCTACATGCTAACATGTCCACGGTGACATTGTTAGTATTATACTAATTGAAAACTAACATACAATTGTAAATACAGCTAAGGCTGATGGGAACGTCATTAGTTTTACACGTATTAAAGTATTGGACACTTTTTGACCTGATGGTAGTGCTAGTGGAAAATCCAGGGGATCACTAAAGTAATTGAAATTAATGGTTGTGCCAATCTATTCAGTAGATGTTAAGATATTTCACAGAATAAGTAGAAACTTTGACCTGGTGACTGGTGAAGTCACTAAATTCAGTAGAATTCATCCTCTGGGGACCATAAATATCTGTATAAACATTAATCTGAATCCATCAGTAGTAGATTTGTTTCATTATGTCATTAAGTGATGGGCCAACCGACAGATCGCCAAAACCAGGCCCATAAAAGCCTGAAGAATCTGGTTGATGTGATTTACTTACTGTAGGGTTTTGATTCTTACAGAATGTTGTAACACTTAATGCAATAATGCAGAGAACACATCTGCTGTTGAGAAGAAAAAGAAGCTGTAAGATGAGGAGCAGTAGATTCTTCTCAACAGGTTTGTGACAGCCAAAAACAAGTCCCACTGGCCTCTGGTGCATTACTGTGCGTCCCCTCAGGTCGACAGGCTTCGTCACTCCCATGATTCATGATCCATGTTAGACTCATCTCCACCAAATATCTGTGTCATCAGGTGATAGGTTGTCCACAGTTTCTGGACATGGGCAGGCTGCAACAATTTGAACAAAAGGCGGTTTCTGCACAGACTGTAATTCACCCAGGACAATGCGTGTTGTCCTCTCGTCTCCGAGGACGATGAAACACGAGGGCCATGTTTCATATTACCAGAATCAAGAGCTGAACAAACCAACCTCCCCCTCTGTGATGACTGCAAGGGCTTTATTTCATCCCAGAGAACTATTTTATCTTGCTTCCTGTTTTTATCTCCTAGTGAAACTGACACCTGCTCACACACACACCCACACACACACACACACAGACGTACACACACATTGGCAGCAGATCCCAATGAAGTGCCTAAATATGGTGAACAAAAGGTCTGTAGGGGAGTGAAAGGAGAAGCGGAACAAAAAACAAATAAGTAATGAAATTATAACAATACAGAGAGAGGGGGAGATAGAGAGACAGAGAAAGAGAGAGAGAGAGTAGGGTTGCCACAATAGCGAGGAACAATCGCGCCGCGTCAATGGAAAAAGAGAGGTGGGGGGGGCTATCTGGACAATAGAGCTGGTGACAGGAGCACAATGGCTGCAGTGTTTTCAATTAGACATTATCTCATAGACAGAGTGGCAGGTCTCATTGTGCGAGGGGGCTATTTCAGGGCTGCCTTTGTGTGGGACAGTGCCATACTCCCCCACCCCTCCTCAACCCTCAACTCCTCGAATCCCCAGCACCGTCCCCCCTGCAGAGGCCCTGTTATCTTGTGTGCGGCTGTGTGAATTTGTGCATGTATGTGTGTGTCTGTGGACAGAGAGCAGGCCCTTTATGTGGCTTGTTATTTGCCTTCCATCAGCGGAGGGCAAAGTGTAGTCGGCTACACGGGCCTAGAGATGCAGAGAGACGAGGGAGAGGGGAAAACATGGGAGGCGGAAGGTGATGGGTGTCGGCCGGCTGGAGCCTTGGACCCATTCCAGCTGACCTGTAGTGTTCAGGCTTACCAATGAGTCCTGTTTATGACACCAACCAGAGCCCCCTCCATCCTCCTGAGACTTTCTGTTGAATATTGTGCACTTATCGCTATCGGCTCTATCGGGTCATTGTGGTCTCTGTATCTCTGCAGGGTAATGTTTGCGAAAAGCAGAAAAGCAGCTTTCGACTTCGGCTTGACATGCTTCCGCTGTGTTGTTTTGCTGCATTCAGCGGATGAGGGGTCGGAAAAGAGGGTGTTGCGGTGTGCTTGCTTCTCAGAAATAATGCGAACTTCTGTTATCGGATGGGAGCATCTGTAACATTTTGACACGCTTTTCAAAACGGTTGTTTCTCATTCGGCCGCCCTTGTGCGGTTTGTTATATGTGTGTCTGTGTGTTATTTGTCACTTGGTAAAGACGCCTTGTTCTGTCTAAATGCACACATAAGCAGATCTTTGCAATCACTCTGATATGTGTCAGCTAAGCAGAATAATCACTTGAGGTTTTTCCACTGTTGGTGTTTATCTCCAACAGGGTTGTCAGTCAGTCAGTCAGCCCTCCCGCCCTCCCTCTGATGTGCTTGGTACATTCCATATTTAGACTGATGCCATGAGTCACAGTGCTGCAGGTGAAGAGGGTTGCTTTAAAACCATAATTTTAATGACTTGTACTTGTCCAATCTTACAGAACCTTATAGGCTCATGATGATGTGCACTTTATGTAAAAACACTTGATTAAAACAGATTCAGCACACATACACAATAGAAACTTTACAAAGTCAATCGATGCCACCATTAGCTTCACTGTGAGTCCGATGAGTGGTTCGTATAAAAGGCCTTGTATACTAGGTTCTTTTAATTTGTGCATTCATGATGTCATGTTTGGTAACAAATTCGGGTCAGAACTGCTTTAGGATCCACATTTACTTAACATCACTGTATTTATTTACTTAACATCACTATATTCATATTCAGCAGCACATATGATGGTGCTAACTTATATGATGTACATTCCCAGAAGAAAAGAATTACCTCTCCATCACTGCATGTGAAAACATATTTGACTTTTGTGTCAAAATTCGGACTAGAAAAAAAGTTCCTGAACATTTCACTCATTGTAGTGAAGAGATGATGTATGGACTTTCAATAAAAAATCTGAAAATGACAGATAAACTTGTTCAAGTGAAAAAACATTTAAGATGTTACACAATCACCTATACTCAAAGGTACAATTAAAAAGCATTACTTAATACTGTGATTTTTAATATTGAGTTTATTTTATTATTTGTAAATAATTTGGAACACTCCAATTGGAATTCCTCCAATATTGAGTGTTGAGTGTCCACTGCTCACCCAAAACCTCCACAAAGCAATGAAAATAGGCCTACTTCTCTGTTTGGTCCATTGTTCCTCACTGTCTATTTCCGTGCTCTGGACCAGTTCTGGGACACATCAAAGTCTTTATGAGGGTCATTATGTGGGGGTCACAAGTTAACCAGTGTTATCAGTGAATTAGGCTTCTGCAGTGTTCGGATAGAGAGAAAACATGACTGAGATGGTCATTGTGAAGGTGACACTTTGTATGCATCTGACATACAATTATGTACGATGTTGGAAAGTCTCACATCAACCCAAACAAAAGGGGCGTCAGGCAGGCTGAAACCATGGACAACCACAAGATGCAGTCCATCATCTCAACATATTTCACAGATTTCCATTTTTGCTGGATGTGATCCCAGACATGCCTGTTTGAGCTGTTTAGTAATGTGTGTGTGTGTGTGTGTGTGTGTGTGTGCGTGCGCATGCGTTTGAGGAACAGAGTAAAGTGGCAGGTAAGCTGTGCAGTCAGCAGCTCTCAGATACATCAGATATCTATCTAATGGCTGAGTGGAGACAGCAGCCCAGTGACCTGATTCCAATCTCTAGCATAAGGATCTGACAACCTCAGAAACGAGGGGCAAACTGGGACACAGGAAGACAGTGTGGGTGATTGACTTCAGTTGAGGTTGACGTCTTGCGTGTAGATTACGATGGGCTGCTCATACACAACAAGCCTCCAGCAACTGCCACTGTGGCCACAGGGTCTTGGTTTGGTGTGCATAAAAAAAAACACTTATTTTCTCTCATAACATATTTCCTGGGTTTTGTCATATATCTCTGTAACATTTCAGGTAAATTGTCAGACATTGCAAACAGATTAGAATACACATGAATAAACTTCTTGCCTAACTTTCTCTTATGATAATAACGAAATGTGTTTGATGTATGATAAATTAATTCACTTTTGAGTAATTTGTCACCTGGACAGAAAGTTGACAAATCCTTTAATTTGTGATGGACATGTAATTTGTTTGTTGATATTTCATTCATTATGTTCTATATGTCACCTTTTAACCCTTTCTCAAACAGATTCAATCTGTTGGTTTTGTTTAACATTAAATTGACTGTGAACAGTGAATAAATGAAACAATAACAAGTGCACCATGATCTTGACCCTGGTGTAGGCTGTAGGTATATATATACATATATATGAAAAGTCCCATGAAAACACACACTTTTACCTCACATTATTACCTGCTGTTTGAGTAACATAACAACATGATTGCTGTATTTTTGTTTGTGAAACTATATATTTGTGACCTATTTTTTACTATAATTTTTCAGGCATTTTATGCCTTTTTTATTCGATAGCAACAGTAGAGAGATGAGCGAGAGTGGGGAATTAAATTAAAAAGGTTCGCCAGCTAGTCTCTAACTGCCTCTGTCTGTCATTGATACTATTGCCCTAACTTTACTGAATACTAAATTTACTGCCTGTAATCCTGTAACTGCTATTTTAACATCTCTCATTGACACATTTCTCCTGAACCTGGTAATAACAAGCTGGTGTCAGAGGTTGCCAGGTTGAATACCGGTTTACTCTGTACCTATTTAGATTCTCCTTTTCTCTGCTGTATCCTATTATTTGCTGCTGCAACGGCTCAATGTCCTCATGGGAATCATTAAAGTTTCATCTTTGAAACAATCTGGCACACTATTATGGAAACTCTGGTGCTGCAGGAGTATAAAGAGAGGTTGAGGCTGCATAGTACAGAGCATGGTAACACAAGGCTACGATAGGAACTATAGGTAACTGTGGCTGAAGGTGCTGTAGTGTGGCCCAGCCTGGCAGAACAAAAAGGCTGGCACAGTTCAGCAAGGCTTGGCCAGCTTCATCAGCATAGACAAAGGTTGACGACCTGGAAGGCAGGAGAAGAATAAAGCTAAGAGATTGTAAAGCTGGCATTGTTCTTTCTACTACAACACAAACGATGTGGTTGGACAAAATGGGTGGGACATAGAAGCACCACTGGCTGTGGTTTCTGCAGCGAGGACACATGGAGTTGAGCTCCCATCATCTGTATTTTGTTCTAAATAACAGCTGATTGTTAGGCCTTATATTATTGATGAATTGGTCTTCGTGTGGGCGTGCTGTTGCTGCATGGTGTAAACTAATTCTAGAGCGGAGCTTTCAGAGCCTGACACTGTGGGCTCCCATCAGAAACAGTTCACACAAATGTTATGAAGCTACAGCTCCAATAGTTTGAGGGCTTTGAGGGATGTAAACAAGAAGTATAATGTTGCCATGGAGTCAGTTAACTACAACTTAAGCCCTGTATTTTAGCCTGTATTAGTTCACATGTAGTCAAAGTGTCTCCATTAGCAGTGAGCTGAATGGGCTGTTAACAGCTCCTGTTTGCAGTGTACTCATGGATGTACAGAAAACTAATCACGGGATGAATCACTGTGATACCGAAAGAAAACTTCTGCAGCCTCTTTGTTTATTCTGGATGGACATCAGAGATAATGATATCCTCGGGAAGTGAATCGAAACCTACACCTTAACATATGTGTTTCATGTCTGTGAGTTCAGATTTGACTGAGTTATGCCTCTGAGAAGGAATATAAATTTTGATGCAATCTACAGAAACCGGGCACTCAGAGTTTTTAAGGACCTTAATTGCTTCCACGAGCGGTGCGTCACAATCACTGCTGCTTCGGCTGCTGCTGACTGCTTATAAGCAAGCCAGACCAACGGGACAAACAACAGTAAATAAGTTCCCGTTGTTTTTAGATCACCTGCATGTGTGCACCTGTCCACTCACTAGCTTTCTTTAACAACTGAGCAAACTCCATCTGTTGATGAAGGCTCTGAGATGTAATTGAAAGCTAATGGAAAAAGTAAAAAAAAGTGGAACCTTCAGTTCAGACTATATTGTCAACGCACAGGTGTTTTTTACAAGGTGATGTAATTGACCATGATTTAATGTTATACTGGTCTTTCACATTTCAGTATTGGTACTCATATCTGGCTCTGTTGGAGCTGAGGCTCAGACATCCTGTAGAATTATGCAGCTACATTCCTGTGGAAAGCTAGGTGGATTTTGATAGAAATTAAGCTTTTAGTATGTTAAAACATGAAAACAATTACTTTTATAATGTGATCATCTCAGAGAGTCCCCATCTATCTGTTATTTGGGCAGATTTTTCCACTTGTGGTGTTTTCTCTCATTAAAATGTGTCTGAGAGCAACAAAACCAAGTTGGACGTTTTTAAACTAAATACAAATACTCGCTATGAGCAAATACACTCAGTGGCCAATTTATTAGGTAGACCTGTACAATCTAATGCAGTTCAATACAGCTGTTTTGTGAGAAAGTTGACTTTAATGATGCCTTTAATGTCTGTCGTTTATTAAATTATGTTTTAGCATTGAGGTCGTAGTTGGTGGTGGTGTACTGGACTGCATTATATTCAGAGGGGATTCATTTCTCACAATGTCACCGTATAAACTGTGTAAAGGTAGAATGTATGGCAAAGCTGAAGTATTGCACAGGTGTAGCTGGCAACTTAAAGCTGAATTTGCTTATACGGAAACGAACTGCTTACTATGTTGTCCTGCAGTCCTGCCAATGTAGGAAACAGACATCTTTAATGGATGTGGACACCTCCACAGTTCCCACCGCATCGTGGTGCAAGAACTGGCAGCTCTGTGGTGGATTACCATCATTCACACCACAGCCATGTGTGTGTGGTTCAAACGTTTTATTTTCTTACTTCAGAGATCAGTACACCAAACTATCTACAAATGGTTAATCTTTGAATAGTAGCTTCTCGTGCTCGTGCACACACAGTAGAAACATGGCCGTGCTTTGCTGCCACCTCTGGCCTGGTGTGTGAGCAAATGCAAATCCTGCTAATAATTGACGTGAAAACTGCACTTAACACTTATCTTTGACAAAAGGCGACATCCTGATTATGACAAGTACATGAAGCACAGTTGGAAATGCTGCTGTCGTATCTAGCAGCGTGTGTAAAGATGTGGGATGGACACATTGATGAATACTGATTGTTTGGTGAATATATTGTGTGGAGTGTACAACTTTATTATTGCCTTTGTTTTTTATGCCTTTCTAATAAAACAGCTGAGCTATTTCAGACATTTTTAAATGATCACAGCAAACATCACAGTAACATTAGCACACAAACAGAATACAAATCGAGCAGTAATGCACTGAACATTTTAGAAACTTCAGATCCAGATTCTGGTGGACTGAAACTAATGTTCCGCCATGGAGACAACTCTAATGAGGATGTAACTTATCTCACAGCCTAGCCTAAAGTGATATTGGTCCCTAAACCTAACCAATCCGTGTTCCCAACATTACATTTAATAAATGTCATTTTTCTTTCTTTCTTTTGTTTTTTGTCAGAATGATTCCTAATCTAGATAGAATTTAGAATCCTTCTCCTCACCTTCAACGCACTTAATGCTCACACAGCATCATATCTCAAAGAGACTCTCCTAGACTCTCTAAAAGTAGAATGGGAGCCAGAGCTTTCATCTATCAAGCTCCTCTTATGTGGAACCAGCTTCCAGTTTGTTTACGGGACGCAGACACCCTCCTCACATTCAAGAGCAGGCTTAAGACTTTCCTCTTTGATAAAGCTTATTATAGGGCTGACTCAGGTGATATCTATTATTTTACATCTCTATGTAGAACTGTACCGTACTACTGTATGTTCTCCTTCCTCCTGCTCTCTCTCCTGCTCCCCCCCTCCCTTTCAACCTAACCTGTCAAGACAGATGACCGCCCACCTAGAATCTCGTTCTGGTTCTGCTTGAGGTTTCTACCTGTTAAAAGGGAGTTTTTCCTTGTCATTGTCGCCTGGTGCTGCTCATGGTGGGAATGTTGGATCTTTGTAAATTAAGTGCCCTTAGATAACTTTGTTATGATATGGCGCTATATAAATAAAACTGAATTGAATAGAGAACTCAGATGGACATTGCCATCCATAGAGCCGCAGCATTAGCATGGCCATGCTTAACATTCTTTATAGACATTATAGTAACATGATAACTCACAACTTCAACAATAGCCCATCATCTGCACTGCTTTGATCCAGGTAATTATTATTGGTAGTGGTAGGATCTTATGCAGTGGATCAGAGCTGGTCTTATTCTTGTAGAGGCTATAGGTGATGTTTTGCTGGGGTAACACCCTCAAAGGAAAATAAGGACCAATTTATTTAAGTTATCTTTTAAGCCAAATTCAATAAAAGTTGAAGAAAATAAAAGTCAGTAGTCATATATATACTATATAGCAGTCAATAAAATGATACAACCCTTCCACCCCCATCATAAAAGTGACACAATCTCACAACTATACACTACTAAAAGCTACATTTGGTCTAGAATGAGGTAGCTTTACTTGTTCAAATTGTCAAATTGCCTTAGCTATGTATATATATTGCACTGAGAAGATATGAAATAATCTTGATGTTTTCCATCAGTAGATATTATATATTAACAAGGATAAATATGAAGCTAAAACACACACTTAAGCTAACCATTATATACACCCAGACATCTGAGGCCACCAGCTGAACATATTATTGAATTTCGTCCTGTGACACGTTTGCAACAAAATAAATGATATTGCTTTAATGTAACAATTACCTTCTCTGCATGGGACTATTAATGTATTATCATGGCATTTTGTGGTAAATGTCCTGCTGTGGCTTATTAAAACCTCTATTACCTACCTTCACTGTGGGCTACAGAGGGCCGAACAACAATCTGTGGCATGCCTGTTCTCTGCTTTCGGCTGGTAATGTGGACTGAAGCAGAGGGATTAGTAAACAAGAAAAAGAGAGAAAATGGGAGAAGAGGGAGGAGAGAGCTACTAATATTCAGCAGTGTGCGTTGCCTGTAGTGCAGAGTCTGCTTTCTGAGGCCTACTGACATTATCAAATGGATTGACATTTCAAATATTTGCAGTGCTCAGCAGGTCCAAATGTGGTGTAAGTGAACCACGGGGTTTCTCCTTGCCGCCCAGCAAGCCATGCATGGCCATTTCATCACAAGCACAGAAATGAGATCCAACAGCCTCTGCTTCCCAGACCTTTACAGTGCAGACAATAACAATCTGAAGAGCAGGTACTTTCATCTAAACAGGCTATTGCCCTGCACTGACTGCAATTGCTTAAGTGCAAAAGGTGCATTTTGAAGCACAGGCACCGAATGATTAATTTAGGTCAGAGAGCTAAATCGCTGTGTACGCTATCTCCTTTTAGCTCAGATATTCCTCATGTGTGCCTGAACATTTGCACACTGTTTGAGGTGACAATGTAGCCTTAATCCACACATAGTTGGAATGATGCTGCAGTAATGACAGCAGAGCCTGTGGTGCGTTTCCCATCTTAAAGCAAAGCATCTTTAGCAAAGCTAATAAATGTGCTGTCATAACCACCTTACAAAATACAAGTGCTGTGAAACTAATCTTGCCAAAACAGATTAAGCACCATGAGTGAATTTGTCCCAGTTCATCGGATGCAAAGACATCTTGGCATAGCAGAGATATTAAAAGAATGCTAGAAATCCAGATAAGAGTAAGCCAACTGACTTGTGTAACACTCAAACAGAACATGAGCACCGCTGATTGAGGCGCTTAAAACTATGTTCTAAAGTTAGTTCAATGCTGCGTCTCTTGTCAGATGCTATAAAAATAAAACAATGCTTGTGGCTGCGGCTGCGGCTGAGTTTTACATGCTGTTTTCATTCAGTGACTTGTATATATAGTTATATATAGTTATATATATATATATAGTTATATATA
>JAVQJL010092120.1:0-36376 GCA_036024295.1 Nannoperca obscura
CAATGAAAGTGGTGATCAGCACTTGTACATGTTCACATGCCCCGTGTGGAGGATGTCATGAGGCCTTGAGGCAATCGGAGAAAAAATAAAATGTTTATGACTTTATGAAGTTGTAAATCGGTCAGATTTGACCCGAACACCACAGGAGGGTTAAAGTCGGAGGCTGAATATCTGAGCGGTTACATTTTACAGATGAAGCAAAGTGAAAGTGAAAGTGGTCTTTATCCACATATGAAGTATTTGGAACAGGAGATTACAGCTGCAGGAGAAACAGCTCTGCATCTCCTGAAGCTTTTAAACTCGTCACACTGTTTAATTCAAACGTCCTTCCAGGACAGAAACCAGCCTCCTTCAGGCTTCTCTGGATTCTGGAGACTCGAACACACTCGGGATGTTTGCACATTATTTTCTCATTAAAGATGTTTTTTTATTTCAACAAATAGCTGTACAGTGGAAGTGCTTTTCCTGTCTACCAATGAAACATTCAGGTGAAGAATCGGCGGGAGGCTTTGAGGACAGAGGGCGTCGTTCCGTATTTGCGGAGCAGATCTTTGGCGTCTTGCTGGACGGACTCGGAGACGCACGGCGAGGACTCGCTGACGTGCAGGACAAGCAGGCAGCATTCAACAACGTCTGGGTGAGGATACGTCTGAGGGGAAACAGACACTGGTCGTTAGGTGAACTCTGGATGTGCCACGTTTAACCCTTTCTGCAAACACCACTTAATCCATAACTGATAAAGTGGAAACATGTTACTTTATATTCAAACTAAAATATATCATTACATTTTACTATTGCAAAAAGACTAACAAGGGATGCACCAATCAGACTTTTTCTTTCTCCGATACTGTACTCAGGGCATCTGCAGACACCTGACCTGAGACCCGTGATCTGTCCACATGTAAAACCTGTATTCCTCTGCCCCTCCACACAGTGTGTGTTAGGATATCCTTGTGATTGTGGAAGCAGGTTTCAGGTGTTTTAACTATTTACAGGTAAACAGCAGAGTTGTGTTGCTGGCACTCAGATGTCACGTTGCTACTGCCCATGAGCGGATGAGTCTTTGGAAGGTTGGGAAGCCGCCTCTCTCTCATACTGGACGTGTTGTGCAGGGAGTCGTACCTTAATTAGGCCGGGCAGGTCAGCCAGCTGCTTCTGGTGCTCAGACATCTTGGAAGACAAAGACAGCAGAGTCTCCTGGTGCTCAGGCCTGAGGGACAGATCACAGACACGTATCAGAGTGTGTTTAAGTCTCAGTGTGGAGGATAAGGCTGCTGATCAAAAGTAAAATATGCAGCTCATTGTGCAGAAAAATGCTCTTTGAAAGTTTTATTTTAGATTATTTGATCATTAATGCATTCATGTGCACGTAGGACTTCACTACTTCACTTCACAGATAACGGCCCTCACCGTTGCCCAGCGTCAGCAGAGCCGTCTGATGAGTCTCCGGCGGTGGAGATCTGCAGGGGAGCGCCGGCCTCTTTGTCCCCAGAGTGGAGCTGCCCTCCCTGGGCTCTGTGCTGCAGCACCATGGCTGCCAGCCGCTCCTGGATCTCCCTCACTGCCCTCTGAGTGGCCTGACAGGCAGCGTGATGCTCAGACACAAGCAGAGACGCAGCGCAGTCCAGTTTGTTGGCCGGGCCGTCTCCGTTCACCGCTCGGCCCTTCTCCTCGTCTGCAGGACTGGGGTCAGCCTCCGAGGGGGGACATCTGCTCTGGATCCGGGTGGAGTTGCTCCACCAGTGATCGTACAGCTGCTGGTAATGGACAAAAGCCTGCAGGCTGTCGGCGGCAGCTTTGGCTTCTTCCTCTGTGTGATGAAGTACTTTGGGATGTTTCCTGGAACAAACACTGACATCACCTGATGAAAGAAAGAAACAAACGATAATGAATATGAAGTTATCACATTATGATTCTATCAGTTCATCTGCTGATGGTGTTCTGAGTCTAAAACATTCAGTTTACAATCAGAAAACAGTTTGCTTGATAAATGACTGCATGTTTATATGAATAGAACGAGTCTTCAGCATCAGCCCCTGCGTTTTATTCATCTGCACTTAAATGTCTCTGATGCAAAAAGTGCATTTCTGAATGAAATGATGAGCGACAGACCGTCGGAGAACAGCAGCCTGCAGAGCTCTGCGGAGACGCAGTAGTGTCCTGCGTCTCTGAACCAGGCCGCCGCCCGCCACAGCTCCTTCATCAGCTGCCCGTCATCGTCCAACAGCCAGCTCAACACAGCCCACGTCAGATGGAGGGAGGAATAGAGCTGAACCTGGGGACGCGTGAGACAGTCAGATAAAGGACATGCGACACCTTCTAATCTGCTCACTCTAACTGCACCTGTCCAAGGGGGACGCTGGCCGTGGGCGCTGGACTCTCCACAGACGTGAGCTCCTGCAGCAGAGCTGCGGCGCTGCGGTGTCCTGCTGACTTCTGGGAAACGCCAAACTGCTCCTCCCACACGTCTCTCACTTGGTCCTGGATGCACAGGCCACGCCCGACCGGCGACGCCCATGGGTGACTGGAGACGCAGGACTGGGACACAACCTGAGAGTCTGCCAGCGCCGCGGCCAGCAGCTCGGCGACGCACAGATGCAGCCTGTGGACCTGCAGAGGGTTCAGACTGTTCAGGGCTGCAGAATGATTTCAGGGGGAAATAAAGCTCCCGTGAACATAATACACCTCTACCATCAGGGAACATCCCAACATAAGCTCGCATGTGTTTAGACGTCATCATCTGAAGTTCATCTGTGTTCATGATGTGTTCACCACTGACCAGCAGGCTCTCCTGGGAGCTCAGGACGTCCTGGGCTGCGACCCAGTCCTGAGCAGCCGCCAGGTCTTTAGCGCAGCGCAGTGCCAGCGACTTGGCCAGAGCCTCCTCTCCTGAGATTCTCGCTAGACTGGCCGCCGTCCTCAGCGAGGAGACGTCGTTCTTCCTGGAGATAACTTTAGCAGCGTCGAAACTGGCTCCCGCAGCCACGTGACTGGAGGACGAGGTGAAACAAACAGGTTATACTCTGAAATGAATATCGAATGCCAGTTTAGCCTCGACAGAAGGACGACAAGGAGTTCTACCATTTAGCAGCTGCAGAGAAATGTCCGTCCCTCTCCAGCACATCAGCCCAGCAGGCGTAGAGCTCCTTCAGGACGGGCTCGTCTGCTGGCAGCCTGGCTTTGACCAAAGCTATGGCCTCCCTGACACACACACACACACAGAGAAATAAAAGACCACAACCCAAAGAACTTTGATTTTCCAGCACAACAAACTACATGACAAAAAGAAGCCAACAGTCCATTCAGAGGTAAAAGATGGAGAGTGAACCTGTAGAGTTTGTGGGAGCGCAGCAGCTCCACCGCCTCGTACAGCTTGTTGATTGACAGCAGGTGGGACGCTGCCTTCAGGTACTGCTCCTGCAGACACAGCTGCTTGACGAAGGCCTCCACTGTTCGACTCCACACCTGGAAGCCAGCTGGACGAGGAAGCACACGAGCAGTACTGAAATTACTGGAAGCCTCCTGATGTTGAATTTTATAAGTGGAGTTACCGTTTAAAGTCTTTATTGTTCCGACTAAATGATGAGATACAAGTCTGAGAGCTAGAAAACTAGTCACACATGCATCATGTGAACCAGCAGCTACAGATCATGAACTCGGCAGCAGCTCTCACCCATGGGAGCGACGGCCAGCAGGTGGTCACTCAGCTCTCCCTTCTCTGTGGCGAGCTGCAGCGCCCCCTCCAGGTCTCCGCTCCACAGCCGCAGGTACACAACAGAGTCGTAGTGACCCGCCTCCACGTGAGCCTCCTCTGGAGAACAGCGACGGGTCGTTGGTTCAACACGCAGTAACTACAACACGAAGAGCTTCCAGCCACATTCACTGCACTCTGGTGACACTACGCTACCTTTAAATATATTCTATTATATTTAAATGTATTAAATGCTACATTCATTTCTGATATTGATTAGTAGACTAAGACAGTTAATCCACATCAACTATGGACTGTAAATGAAGTTTATATTCTAAAGTTGAATAGAATCAAACTAAATAGGAAATTAAATATATTTACAAGGAAGATACGTTCCCCTGCATTATGTGAAGAATCTGAAGAGACTTCACTGCTCTCTGCATGTTCTTCATGCAGTGTGAAGAACTGTTCTGTGTGAACATACAACAAGGAAGGCAACTTACCTTCTGCCTCAAACATGCGGTACAGAGCTGCTCTGTCAGAGAACAGGCCCAGGTGGATGTGCTCTCCCTGGCCTGGGACGCAGCCAGCAGGGGGCGCTGGATACCATGCACACACACACACACACAGACTTATTAGGACAATTTCTCTGCTAACTGAATTGAAAACTTAAACGAGAAACACCACAGACGAGTCAGTGTGTCCTCTCACCACTGCTGTGCTGGACAGACGCCAGCGTGACGCAGTCCTGCAGCAGATCCTCTTTGGGCCGGTGGTCCATGGAGGTACTGATGGGCAACATGGAGCGAGGCTTCTTCTTCTTCTGCAAGTTTAAGTCTGGAAACAAACACACCCACAGTCACTAACTGTGGATCTCAACAGCAACGCGTGTAATAAACCGTCCGTACGTACCAGCTTTGTCTTTGCTCTTGACGGCAGCAGAGGACTTTCTCTGCACCTCGAAAGGAGCTGAAACTACATTTCAGAACAAAAAGTAAATAAAAATCAGCTTTACACTCAAAAAAGGTCCCAACAATCTTCCTGTTTTTGAAATGTGTGGTTACCTGGTGGAGGAGGTCCAGGACTGACTTCATCGTCCTCATCTTCAGCAGACAGCTGCTGTCCCTTCTCTCCTCCCGTACCTGCCTCTCCGTTCACCTCTGGCGCTGCAGCTCCTCCGGCGCTCGACGCCTTCTTGTTCTTCTTCTGCTTGGGATTGGCCTTCATCTTCTCCTTCAGGTCCACCATCTTTTTCCCTGCGAGGAGGAGCATGCACACGTTACAGTCTGCCAGTGACACCCGCAGGCAGGAAGAGGAGGGCGTGTCAGCAGTGACGCTCACCTTTAGGTGGCTTTGTAAACTCTTGTTTGGAGACTCTCCACTCCTGCAGAGTGAAGTCCTTCCCTCCCGTCCAGATCACATCGGGATCGACAGGCGACCAGTCCACGCACAGCAGGTAGCCCACGTGCCCCCGGTAGTTAGAGACAGCCGCCTCCTGCAGCACGTCCCACACCTGAACACAGCAAGAACGTCCAACAACAAAACCACACTTCGATTCACTGAGTTCAGAACGGAAGGAGGATTTCACAGAAAACAAAGATTATCTGAGCAGATTCAACATGTCCCACAGTTTGTGGGTTCAGGCACCGTGATGCCGGCCTGGCACTGACCTGAGCCGTGCCATCATATGAGGCGGTGACCAGCCGGGCGTCGTGGTGGGGACTCCAGGCCATGCCGGTGATTTTAGCCGTGTGACCGCACAGCCTGCGATACGGCTCCGTCAGCACCACGGGGCTCTCTGGAGGACTGTCTGTGCACAGGGAGGACAGATCAATATTACTGGAACACTCAGTAACGAGTAGGATGAATGACTGTTGTAAGCTCAAATTAAGAGCTGCAAGTTTAACTAGGTGGAGGTTCTGAACACATCATTCAACACAGCATCACTCTCGTAGGTAATACAGGTTTGGATGGACTGAACGATGGGATGTCTTTGAGGCCTCCTCCCACCTATGATGGCGCGCAGGTCGTGCACGTAGACGGTGGCGTTGCTGGAGCCCGAGGCCAGGAGGCAGTGCAGCTCTGGCGGGGAGCTGTGGTCGTGATGCCACCGTAACGTGTTGATGGTCTTGTGGTGCTGCTGGATGCTGCACAGCAGCTTCAGGCTGGGAGCCTGATACACGTCGATGCACCTGCAGCAGAGAGCACGTAGTCAGACACACGAGGGGGAAACCAGCAACACAAGAGATTTAAAAGATTTAATCAACTATTTCCAAGACAACGTTAACACTGGGAGCTCAGGATGTGTTGACAATCAGCTGGTGGTCTACTGCGGGACGGGTCAGGCCCGGCCGTTCACTCACCCGTCCTGGTTACCAATGGCAACCACTTTCCCATCTGGCTTCCAGCGGAGGTCGGTGTGTGGAGACAGCTTGTGCTGTTAAGAAGCAGAACTCACATTCACAAGCGTTCAGATCACATCCTTTACATTCAAACGACCTGAAGTCAAGTAAAGGATTCATCCTTCAGTTTCTCTTTCCTCTTTGGTTACAAGAGCTCAGTGCTGGGGGTCAGAAGGGATCTGCTGTCGTCTTATTGTCCATCACATCTGATCAAAATGGGATTTTATGACAATAAGAAGTCGTGCTTCTATTTGAAAAGCGTGTGTGCACATGAAGTCCTGTTGTTCTCAGAGGAACGTTACAGCTACAGGACTTTGAACAAAGCTGGAAGGATGATTCAGCGAGTGAGCGGATCGCATCACATGACACAGACGGCATCAGCACCCCCACCTTCATGTTGTTGGTGTCGATGATCAGCCTGTCGATGTCGGACGCGTCTCCGCTAAGCTTGGACACGTCGTGCTGCAGGATGACGCCTTCGCCGGCGCAGCTGTACAGGCTGTAGGACGGCTTTCCTCCTGCTGCACCTGAACACACCACACACACACACATTACCAACAGCCTCTGTAGCTCAGCTCCTCACACAGACGCCCTCAATCACTGAAATGAATTGAACAGATGCATTTCTAAAAGGGACTGCAGTCGTCACCTGCATTCATCGCCTCCCCTCACTTCATGGAAGCAGCAGGTGGTGTGCACTCAGTATGAGCAGGAGTTAAATGGAAAGAACAAACAGGAGCGTGACAGCTGCTTCCAACTGAAAGTCATCCTGACGATCTGAACCAATGGCATGGCAGAACCGAGCCGGTACCGAGGCTGCTGCGGGTAAACACAGCTGCTCCTTTTGTTCGTTTAGGCACCGTCAGCAGATTGTTGGCATGGCAACGATTAGGTTTGGAGTGACTGATGCGGTGATCAAAATGTCATCTGCAGACTGTTTGTAAAATCAACTCCCTACGTCTTGATTTCCCCACGAGCGACTGAAGCGGGGAAGTGAGCACTAAGTGTTCTCTTTACTGAAGGGCTTTGCTGCTGACTCGCCAGTGTTTCTGCTGGGTCAGAGCGCGGAGAGCAAACAGCAGCAGTTGTTAAGAGTTCATTAGGAACTTACCAAATGACATCGGGGGGACCGGGGGTCCCCAGGCCAGTGTGTACACTGTTTTCCGGTGATAGGAGCTCGATATTTGAGGAGGCCTGGGAGGAGATGAAGCAGAACAAATGCACAGTCAGGAAAAGATGACATAGAGAGCTGCAGGAAAATGGGACTCAGGGGCCTCGAGGGATTATGAGAAAGACTCCCCCCCCCCATCCCAGCAAAAAAAAAGAAACAAGCAACGGTTTAACTTGATGGCTTTCAGGAGGGTCAGTCATCCATCTCTGCAGTTACACATCAAACCCACAGTCACTCTGAAGTCTGTGAAGTGTTCTTTCAATGTTTCCTTTTCTTTACCCTTGAGGTCTAGTAAATGTGTGCAATGCATTTCTGTCCTCCTGCAACATTTGCAAAGATGATATCATAAAACAATGCACAGTTTATGTCGGAGTGTCCTTGGGCAAGACACCAAACACAACGTGAACAGTTTACAGACTGACACTGACAGTGCTTTGTGTTTAGCTTCAAAGATAGCTAATTGGCTATTTAGCCTGCAAACATTCACTGTGTTCTTATCTCCTGCTGGATGTTTGTTCAGCAAAGGTGCGTTCCTTGGAGGAGACATTAGATAGAAAGATAATGTCTTGTCAGCTTTCCACTAATGTGGACTGTGGATTCAAGTCTGAGCCTCCTGTTGTTGTGTGTTTAAAATGAAATGAAACACGCACTTTGCACACACTCACATTAAATAACGTAGGAAGATAAAACATTACATAAAGACTCTTACTTATTTGAGAAGACATCGTAGATCCCAACTTTACCATCATCTGTTCCAAACGACAGGGATCCTTCTTTTAGTGGGTGCCACGCCAGCTGCAGGGAATTCAAATGTTTCTTAGTGCACTTAATCTCATCTGCAGCGCTTCTTTTGTGTCATCTAAGAGTTTCTGAAAACGTGGAGGACGCAGAACAAACGATGGAAGTCCAACCTGAATCACAAGAATCCACAAACGTCCTCGTAGACAGAGTGAAACCGATATCATTCAGACATGATGGGGGTTTAAAGATTCCAGTGAAGACTGATAAATCTCAGTCTTTTGAATGTTGCGTCTGCGAGTGGCTGATAGGAGTGTGCGTGGTCTTATCAGCAGCTCAGCGGAGGCTTTTATTAAAAAACTGACATTTACAGATGGAACAATGTGGCTGTTTGTCTCACTGCTCCGAGACCCAAACACACAACCCGGATAAAAAAAAAACATTCAGGATTTGTTATGTAGGGGACGTAAAGAAATACAATTAAAAGTTCTTTATTTATTGTAATTCTTTTTCCTAAATCGTTATTTTATTATATTTAACTTATTTTAGTAAAGTTCAAGTCTATTTGAGTAAATCTTAAAGGTGCACAGAGCTTTAAAAAAAGGCGCCTTACCGCTGTGACCTTGGACTTGATGCCCTGCCAGAAGGTCCTGGTGTCGTACTGGTTCTGGGTGGTCAGCGTGTTCCACACCCGGATCATGTTGTCACCGACGCCCAGCGCCAGACACCCTGCGCCCACAGGGGAGAAGGTCAGCGCGTACACGAAGCCGCCCAGGGTGGGTAGAGTCCAGCAGCAGTCCAGAGAGGCCAGGTCCCAGCATTTAATCTGGAGATAGAAAGTGGAGTCAGAGCTCTTTACAAATACACTCCTCCAATAAGTCAGCGTGCTCAACTCCACGTGAGCTCATGGGTAATGGCCGAAGTCTAGATGTCACACACCAGAGGGTGTTGTTGCTTCTTAACTGCAACAAATATGAAGCATCACTTGTTGATTCAACACCAAAGTTCAGCCCATGCAGGCTTTTCCCTTGTCTTGAAAAGAAAGGGAGATGTTTCCAGCCCACCTCTCTGTCCATGGAGGTGCTGATGAGCAGCTGCCTCTCGTCCTGCAGGTGGACCGAACTCAGGTTGAAGATGATCCTGCTGTGGTTCTGACCCTCTGAAGACGTCCCAAACAGAGTCCACCTCTGCTTCCCCGTCCTGGTCAAGTCCCACATCACCAACTCACCACTGGACACACACACACACACACACACAGAAATAAGCCAGGCATGCTAATACAGCAGCTCCATTTGAAGATTAGTGGTGTGCAGTATGTATGTTTGTCTCCTGCATGGTGTCTTTGTTCTGCGGTGTGGGAGGCTGGGTGAACGTACATATGATCCCAACAGACGACCCAGAGAACAAAAAGGTTTAAAGAAACTGAGAACAGAAGTCACTGGCGAGTTGTCTGATTTTATTGTCTAAACTACAACTGGAGAATAATCTTAATTAGGCCCTGCTTGAAACTGCATATCCACGAGACAATAATAGGACTCTTAATGACTCTTAAACACTGAGGAATGTAAAAACTTTCTCAGTTTCAACGTCTCTGCAATGCGTCCTGAAATGAACTAAACCTACAGGCTGCTATAAAGGCAGGAAATGATTCATTAAAGTGTGACAAATATAAAACAACTGGCAGAACTATGTGTCAAATCCAGCACTGCTGGAAAACACCACTATCGTGTCATGATTGACATCTGTGTACCAGAAGCAGCTGGACACGAGTTGCGTTGGACGTCCCTTCGGCCAGTGGACGTGGAGCCAGAGTCTCTCTTTGACCCCGGGGTCGACCGCAGAGCCTCTTTTCTTCACATACGGCAGCTTCAGAGTCATCACACCTGCAGGAGAGGATTACATCTTTCTTGAAAGGACATCAGCGGCGTGATATTAGCTCTCAGTAGGTTCCACCTGCTCTTTTCATTCTTTAGATTTTTTTACTTCCAGCTTTACCAGAATTCAGAAAATGTGAATTTAGAAATAAAGCTGCATTTAATGTTACTCTTTTGCAATGAAATTTAAATGTAAGCTTAAAATACATCTTGCAGCTTTGTTCCTGGACCCTGACTCTAATTCTGAGATACGTTTTTTATTCTAAAAACACAATGTAATACTCAGTCGATGTGTTTTGGGGGCTTCTTAATGAGCTACAGGACACTTGGAAAGTGACTGGAAGAGTCCTGAAGCTTCAGTCCCAAACTCTGCGTTCAGACGCCGATGCTGGACAAACGTCGGCTGAATCTCTCACCTTTTCCCTTCGCTGAGCTCCAGATCCTCACCGTCTGGTCTTTGCTCCCAGACGCCAGGTAGCAGCCGTCCTCGTCTCCTGCAGACACTCTGGCTGCTGTAGGACGGGATCGTCAGCACATTAGTGTCTGTACTAGAAATAAACAGCTGCTGCTGCAACACAACCATGCATGACAGCAGTCTGCTGCGCACCGCTACCTTCACTGTCCTCAGGTCTGCTGCAGAGGGCGTCCTCGCCGGCCAGCGGCGACCACGCCAGCGAGTGGATCTCGTCGCCGTGTCCACGGAGACGATGCATCACCTCGCCTTTCTTACTCACATCGATCAGCACGATCATCCCATCTTTGTACCTTAGACAGAACAGTGACCGCCAGTCACAGTCATTTATATTTACTCTGAAGATAAATAAACTTTAAACTTGTTTTCCACTTTCACCACCTGTGACCACAGATATTAAATATAAGACGTGTAAGAAACAACTATAATCAGAATTATAGATGTGACTTTCTGCAGAGTGACCTGGTCTTCTTACCCCACAGCCACGGAGCTCCAGGCGTGAGGGGAGCAGGTGAGGCAGAAGATGGTCCTGGGCTCAGGGAAGAAGCTGGTGGTGTCTCCCGTGTGGAGCCAGTGACAGACCACGATGCCCTTCTCGTCCCCTGACACCACCAGGTTTTTATCCACCGGAGACCAGTGCACCGCGGAGACGGGGCTCTGTGAGCGTGGAAAAGAAAGCTTATTATCCCGTTTTATTTCATTTAAATACATTTTTATATGTTTTCTTCTCTGTCTCTTTCTGAGAGTTGGGGATGGGGGGGTTCGAGGACCTTCCTGCCTGTCTGTGGCTGTTATTTTTCTGATCAACTCTTCAGAGGTGCAGGGCGGATTGCAGCCTGCAGGGGGCGCCAGCACAACACAACAGGAGAGTCCACACTCACCTGATGAGCTGATTGTTCCCTTATAAGAACCTTGTTGTCTGCGTCCCAGAAGCGAACGCTGCCATCGTTGGAGGCGCTGACACACATGTGACTCTGGCCCGCATGCTGACAGAAGGAAAAGCCCGACACCAGGTCTCTGTGGCCCACGAGCTCGCCTGAAACAGACAGACAGGGCTGGATACCAGGTCACAAAACACCACCAACAGTAACAAGCCACTGAGGGCTGAGCCCCCACACAGCCAAACTAACAGACATGGCAACAAAACACAACTGACACTTTGTAGTCTGGATTCATCGAGACAATAATCAGCTGCCGGTTATTTTTATTATCAATTCTTCTGTCAATAAAGAAACACTACCAGTAAAAGGTCTTCTGCAGTTTTGGACACGTTTTCCAATGTCTTTGAACACCACCCTGATGATGTCACCAGGGGTAGGTGGGTTTGGGACTGAGACCTTGTGGCCCTGTGTGGGCCTAGTGAAAGATGCTATTAGAGTTGCACTGTGGGAACTGTAGGAACTAGTTTTTTGGGAGGTTCACCTGAAGATATCCTGGACTCTGCTGTGTTGGTTTTGACCAGTCTTTCCTTGTTTCAGCACTAAGTATTAATCAGTTTAAGAGCTCAATAACTCAAAAAGGTCAGCTACTCAAGTTGAACTTGAGTAGATCTTTAAACCAAAGATTTACTCAAGTTGAACTTGAGTAGATCTTTAAACCAAAGATGTATTTGCTTTTTTGTGATTAACTTATCTTTTGCGCACTGGACTTTTCATTTTACCAGCCAGATGATCAGATATCCGTTTTTCTTTCACTGCACGAGCTGCAATCATCACACCTGTGTTGATTTGATCAGCTGGATTTGGATTTCTGACCCTTCAGGAGGCTGAAGGACGCGCACACAGTGACCCCCGGGTGTGTATAATGTCCAGCAGTGACCGCAGACTCACCTGTAACCCTGCAGGAGGATGCACACACGTCAATCAAATAGATGACGTTTTTGGCTCCGACGCCCAGCAAGCCGCTGCTGCTGACGTCACTGCACCGGGAGCAGTACCAGTTGGGAGAGGCGGGAAGAGACCGGTCGCGCATATTGCCTCGGTCACTTTAAAGTTAATCGATTATAAAATAAAGTATGATAACAAACTTCTCACATGTCACCTGCACCGTCGTAGCGACTACACTAACGGCCGTACGGCCAGCGTGGTGTCGTAAATCCTGCCGGTAACCAAGTACGGAATCCCAGTTGTGTCAAACAATGACTACTTTGCTTTCTCAAATAAGAACTGCAGCTTTTTAACACGGTCGTTTTGTAAAGACAACGTATAAACGACAACATATAAAGAAACGGAATCGGTCACACGGGATGTGAAGAACACAAGTAACGCGATAAATGCCGCTGTCGACGCCGTAAACATTACTACCGTAAAGCGAACATGGGAGCGTCGTAAAAAGGCAACATGGCGACTGCAATGACAGGACGTGGTAAGGGAACTGCAACCTAATTATCCAAATACTTTTTATTATATGTCATTAATTCTTTTTCCTGAAGATGGATTAACGGGTTCATGCTTGTTTTCAGGTGTCGCCTTTATTAGGAATATATCAGGAGCGGTACAGTCAAGGTAAGTACATGTAAAGTAACCCTGTCACTGTCTTCTGCAGAAGGACAAATGTCTGTGGACCCGTTTAGATACTCGATCACCTTGCAGACCACTGCATTCAAAGACAAGTAACGTTATGAAATACACAACTATACTGTGACTTTGCTCTAAATTGTGTCGGTTTTTAATGTAAGTGCATGTAACGTTTGTAAGTATTTGCTCTTTTTTCACCCAAGTGATGCTAACTTGTCTTATCTGTTAAAATGTAAGTACATTACATGTTTAATAGAAACAGAAGTGCCATGTGCTGGGCCTGACTGTTATTTGAAGGGCTCAGTCAGCGTCATCACGCTCCGACACACATCCAGAGTCTGTGGTCTTATTAATAAACCCTCTTTCCTCATTGTGTGTCCAGGTTACAGTTTGTGGGCTTCGGCCCTCAGCAGCTCTCGTGTCTCCACACCAGCACTTCACTGGACTCAAAGCACTGGGAGAGGAGGAACCTGACGGTGTATCCACCTCAGCTACCAGAGGATCCCCGCAGACCAGCCGTGAGTCCGGTCAGGTGTCACCTGCAGGAAACCCAGCTGATGACTGAGTGTAGCACTATCAGTTTCTTTGGATTGTTAAGTTGTTAACGTTTGTATGTAGGTATATTGTAAAGGTTTCAGTAAGCTGAGCGATCATTTCCATATCCCTAAAAAAGTGCAGAAGTTGTCTTTTGTCTGTACAAACTCCTGAACATGTTCTTTTAGGAGATCCACCACAGCAGGAGGCAGATCAAGTACAGCAAAGACAAGATGTGGTACCTGGCCAGAATGGTGAGTTTCCTCAAGCGCCCCAGTCACAGCAGATCTCCACTTTAGTGAGTTTCTCTGCACCGCTCGTCTCGTTTCAGAAGCTGCCGCTTGTTTCAAACGGGCGTTAACACGGGCGAGGTGGTGATGGATCCTATATGAACATTACAAGTGGCTTAATTATATGTTAAATAGTTCCTCTTATCTGAGACAAGACCGGTCATAAAAAGACAGTCTAGAGTGACCCGACAATGTATTCAACGGTTTGTTTCTAGCAGGATCTTTTAAAGAGTTGTTAACACATCTCAGTCACATATTGTGCAAAGTCAGGCCACTACTACTTCTGCATTTAATTGATGAACAAACCTTTCATAGAGCTGTTTCCTGTTGTGCTGCGTTCAGGGTCGGCACGGTGCTGCAGGTAAAGCGCGTCGTTTCATCTCAGCGTTTGTTCTCCTTCACAGATCCGAGGGATGAGCATTGATGAGGCCATCGCACAGCTGGAGTTCAACGACAAGAAAGGGGCGAAGATCATGAAAGAGGTTGGAAGCTGCACGATCGCCCTTCGTTCTTGTGTTTAATTAAATTAGACTGCAGTCATAAATGCATGTTAATCACACTCCTGTGTGATTTAAATGTTCCCATCTTCACTGCTTATGTTTTATTCATGAAGTTGTTGTGTATTCATGCATTATTTTGTGTTTGTGTGGATGTCACAGCTCTCGTTTGTTTGCTCAGGTTCTGCTGGAAGCTCAGGAGATGGCAGTCAACAATCACAATGTGGAGTACAAATCCAACCTGTATGTAGGCAAGTGTCTGCAGCACAACACACACACACACACCACACAACCTCCTGCAGCTGGACGGCTCAACACAAGCAGCCTGCTCTGTAAATGTGGTTTGTGGTTTTTAATGAACATGGAAGATATTGTAAGTGGCTGTTAAAGACCTCTGAGAAATGTGCAGTTCAACAAGATTCATTCAGGCAAAAAAAAAAAAGCACAAAGAGCATCTTTGTGACGTCCTGCTAACTAATGAGACAAACTGAAAACAACCTTTATAACATTTTAAATAATCAGTGTTTTGGTATCAAAGCTGCATAGTTTAAGGATGCAGGATTTAATTAAATATGTATTTATTTAAATAAGACTTAGACTTGCAAATGAAAAAATGTTGCTTCCCAAAACTACTTGACCGTCTCATATAAGTCATCGTGTACCGTCAGCCGTTGTGCCAAAAGCAAGAAACTAAAATGCAGAGCGGGACAATGACCTTCAGTTAGAGGAGAAGCTGTCCTTTATTCTTCTTTCTGTAATTCAGAGTCTGTGCAGTGACTCGTGTCTGTGGAGCTGCAGACGTCACTACACATGAACTCACTTTGTTATTTTGACTTATTGTGTTCTTCATCTGTCTTTAAGATTATTATTAAAGTTTAACAGTTAGGACATAGAAACATGGTATAATGAAAGTAGTGTGCACCTCAGTGGATTAAAGGACAACAAGCCAGTCTTTCTGCAGCACTGATCTCACTCCTCCCGTCTCCCCTCCTGCAGCGGAGTCCTACTCCGGCAAAGGGAAGTACCTGAAGCGGATCCGCTACCACGGCAGGGGGATGTTTGGCATCATGGACAAGGTTTACTGTCACTACTTTATCAAGCTGGTGGAGGGCCCGCCGCCCAAAACAGAGGAGAAGACGAGCTTTGACCAGGCCAAAGAGTACGTCCAGAGCCTCAAGAACCGGACCATCATCCACAGCCTGTAGTGTGTGTGAGTGTGTGAGTGTGTGAGTGTGTGAGTGTCATTGGACATTTGTAAATAAACAAACGAGTGAAGCCTCAGTGTTGCTCATTTTTTGTATTTTTATTGTCTAACATGTTGAAATAGTTCAGTGAGGCAGTTTTATATGTGATGTGTGTGTGTGTGTGTGTATATAATATATATAAGATGATTGCTGTATAGTATTATACAGAAGCTCACCAATGTTACTTTTCTACCACAGATGATGACTTTCTGTCTCCTATAGATTTGAAAATGAATTGTCTCATGTAATTGTCTCACCTCCCTCCATCATGGACTTGGTGCAGAAGCTGGAAGACAGTAAAATGCTTGCAGCCAATCAGACTAATGGATCTTTTCTGCTGTGTTCACCATCAGCATGGTAGGTTCCAGATGTATTTAAATATTTAAAAGGATGCAAAGAAATATCACATTAAGGGGACCCTTAAGTGCAGAAGAATCATCATTGGTTAACTGTGGTGGACAGAACAGCATTTGTTAGTGTTACAGAATATTATCTTTTACTATCATTTTTTATTTTGTCAAAAGGAACCTTTTACAACAGAAAGTGGACTTATATTTATTTATGAAAATTTAAAGTTGGCTCATTCTCTTGAGTTAAAAAGTCCTGTTGATTATCCTTTTTTATATATCCATTACAATTTATTATACTTCTAATTCATAAATATGTAAATGTGGAGGAAATGATTATAAATGTTCAGAAGCAGAAAGAAAAGCTCTGCTGCTGGTGGAGGAGGAACGGAGCAGAAAACGGATAATAAGGGGACGTGAATACCGTCGACAGTCGATGCCAGCTTTAAACATATAATAGCAAGCTATAAACACTGATATTGCACCTGCTTCAGATAAAGATTGGTTGTAATGTTGAGCAGTAATCCCATGTCTCATCTCTACAGCCCCGACAGGCTACTTACAACCAATTTAACTCTGAAGTGACGTATTTTTATCTTTCACTTAATTATCCGTGTGATGAATAGTGGCTGCAGTCTGATGAACATTCCCTCCACTGCGCCTCTCCTCACACTGCAGCACACGCCGAGACACCAAAACACCAAACATCCCACCGAAAATATCCACAGCCGAACAGCTGTGAGAGTGTCTGTCACGCTGTCACAGCCTGTGATGGCTCTGGTACTTGTGTTAGGGTGACAGCAGCCCCCTTAACCCCTCTCCTGAGTAGAAACCTGTCAGCTTCGCTCTTCTTCATCCCTTCACTTTGACCACAGCTCTGCGTGAGAAACTGTCCTGCAGGCATCCTCAGACCTGTCTTTATAAAGCACTGCCAGCAATAAGCAGGAAGTGAGTGGCTTCACTGGGAGGCTGAAGAACTTCAGAAGAAACAGCAGCCTGCACCAAATAGTCATCATGGATGTGAAATAAAACTGAACATTCATGAAGCTACACTTCACATTATCCTTTGAATGTTTATTCCTTTCATTTTGTTACTTGTGCTTTTTGTCGTCTTCTGAAACTCCTGCAGTGTAATTCTGTTCACTTGTTGTGTCTTCATTATTTGCATTTCTCAGCCTCCTCCTCGTAATGATGCCCGTTATTCTAATAAACTGAATGGAGAGAGGAACAAACTGAGGAGGAGACATGAAAACATCTTCTGAGAATTAGTATTTTCTAAAGGTCACAGTGTCTCTGCTGTTCCTAATTGGCCTTTAGTTTCCTGTTCCTGATGTGAGTGATCCAGCTCGTGTATGCCTGTCACCGCGTCCCTCCAAAGCCCTTGTCAGCTCCGAGCAGCTTTCAGTGTATTTTCAAATAAAATGTCATCTGCTGGCCCCAATTTCAGCAGACAAGTGCCCTCAATCTCAGGTTGGAGCCCGGCTCGGTCCCACGGCACAAAGCAGCGCCGACTTCTGAAAAAGAGCAAAAGGCTTCATCTTTTTTCTTTTTTCTCTCTCTCGTCTACACTTTCACCACCTGGCTGTCTCTCTTTACTCCCTCCACCTCTCTGAGCACAACAAAACACCACATGTACAGCTATGCTAATACCTCTCTGGCTAATATTAACTGATCATGTCGGGCTCTGTCCAACAGCACCGCAGAGTCACAGTGTCTCTGGGTGTGTGTGTGTGTGTGTGAGACTAATTGGATGATTGGTCTGAATTGGATCCATGAAGTCAGTAAACTGAGCACAGATGCGTTCAATAGTATTGAGAAAAGTGGTCCTTCCACAGAAAACAACCAACCACTGCACTGACTGCTGTTTCCCACCGACCACCTTCCCTTTGTCCAACTGTAATCATGCAAAGACGTCGTACAAACACACACACACACACACACAGATGCGACTTGTGTAATGTCTACACCAATTAGTCGGCATTGTGCAGATGACTGCCTTCCGCCGGCGGCTCTGGAAGCGCCGCTACACAGAGTAAAGTGAAAAATGTTTGGCAAAGCTTTCGGCCAATAAACCTGAGAGGCTCGAGGTCCATCTGGGCTTTCTGTCAGATAAGAGCACGTTTGTGAGTCGTGTTGGTGAAGCGGCAGCACTGCTGATTAATGGATGTGTGCGTCTGTGTGTAAGAGAGATGTGTAGTTTATTACTCAGCTCTTGTCTTGTACTTTTCAGGAAAACACAAAACATAAAAGCATCACACCCGTGTTTCTGTTGCATGCTTTAACCACTTTGAAAATCATGCTGCTTTTTTATTCATGACAGACCTCAACTGGCTTCCATTCATATCCATAATACATAGAAATCCATTAGGGCAGTCTTGCTACTTTATAGTTAACATTACAAAGTGATGATGTTGTAAAGATGAAGACTTTAAGTGCGTGATCACACTTTGATAATGTAGCTGATAATATCGAATATATAAATATGAATTGAACAGTGTGGTAGATCTGCTCACAGGCTTTCATACTATACAGAATGTAATGGAAGCCAAGTGCCAGTGTCTGTACTCCTGCAAGACAAGACCCACACATTTAAACACCAGGTGATCACAGAGCAACGTGTACATACCAACCAATACTTCTGTATATGTGGGCACCCTGTCTCTTCATCGGGTGTCCAATAAATGCTAAAATGGCAAAAGATAAGCACAAAACAAGTCCTTATCTTTTGTCAAGACTCACTGGTGTGGTAAAACCTTAATTTCCCTCCAGTGTGGTTTTCATCACAAGTCACATTCTGCAAATAAATGATAAAAAAAAGAGAAACTAAGCTCCTACCCAGTCCTGTTGCCCCCCACCACCCCTCTGCAGGGACGCCATGGTGGAGTTCAGTGGTTACAAGAAGTGAATTGTGTATCGTCTCACTCCATGAGCATGAGCTCATCAGCCAACAAGACAGGACAGCATGCTGCCAGCGTTGGGAAGGAACTGGAGGAACGATTTAAACAGTCTGGACTTTATTATTCATGGAATATTCTTTACACAAGCGTATGTGCTGCACAGCCAGAGCCGCCACACACACACACACACACACACACACACACACACACACACACACACACACACACACACACACCTGGATGAAAGAAAGAGATGTCATGATGCTTCCTTTTATTTGTTTTTAATGTCGGCTGTCGGTCAGTGTGCCGGGCGGCCCGGCGGAGCCTCAGATTGAGAAACAAATAGAAATCAGAGGCCAGTAGTGTGGGGAGTGCCTCAGGGTGTTATTCATTTCCTTTTAACTTTTCCACTTTGTGTTTTGTCCCCTCCCTCCCTGTCTCTCTGTGGAGGCGGTGTGCAGACAACGACAGCCACAAAATGGTGTTAGCCCCCAAATGCAATCTTGGGCACAAACAGCACAGAGCAGGCTGCCTGCTGGCCGGCGCTGGATGCTTTGCCCTTGAGAAACAAATCCAGACACGAAACACTTTGTTAGCTCTCTGGACAGCCTCCAATAAAGCCACATTCACCTCTTTTTACTTTCCTGAAGAAAGCCCCCAGTCTTTATCTCTCTGACAGGGACGCATCTGTTTTAAAAAGAAGAGAAGAGAAGAAAGTACAAGTACTGCTTGGCTGTTCTTGGTGCACTTCAATAAATACGATTCTTTTTTAATACTTTTCCTCCCATCAGATAAGAGACAGAAATGGCCCCGAGAACACTTTTGGAGTCCAGTGGTGAAATACAATCTCTTTAGTATGTTCTGGGTTTTCCTCGGGGTCTCCTCCTGGAGAGTACCTGAACACCTCCTCAGGGAAGCTGGATGTCCAAGCTCTTCCCCCTGACTCTAACGGTGAACTTATTTCACTTCTATCTGCAATCTCATACTCAACTGATGGACAAGTGGCCAAGATTCTCAAGATCTCCTGCATAACAGGCAGCGACTCGTCCCTATCCCCCTCAGGTCAACATGTTTCAAACAGTGACTGTTTCATCAGAATATGTCAGAATGACAATTTCTTCAAGTCTGGCGTTATTCTGCAGCTCCCATGGGTGCCGAGCAGCACTCACTGACGTGCCTCCAGAGAGGGAGCAAGAGAAAATGAAGCTCAGAGAGGAGAGACTCCTGAGAGCAGATACACCAGGATACAAAGCACTGGTGGGAAATTTTTTTGGTCCAACAGCCAAGTAATAGGATATAGGCGTTGGATCCGCATTAAGTGACAGAAACACATATGAATGCCCCTCTGGCTTGATGAAACATTAAACTACTCACCAGTGATTTCATTTTCATGTCAGTCTTTCCATGAAGGTTTTCAGACCCACCTCAGCATGAGTACCTCTACATTTCAGCTACACCGGGTGTCACTGTTGCACCACGTCTGAACCATCCTGTTCCAACCTGCATGTCAGAGGCTTCAGCAGCAGTCTGAGCGCCACGTTTCACAGGACGCAGAGACTCCGGCAGACTCCTCCAGTGGATCACATCCCGCATCAAACCAGAGACACAGGAAGCAATGTGACACACGGTGCGCTGCATGTCTTTCAATTTATCAAGATGAATTTCTCCATTTCAATTTGTCACGCATGCTGCAGCGTTCAGCACCGAGCTGTGCAGCGTGGGGACAATGTGCAGCAGGCTGAGGAAGAAAGAACTATTAAAGACTGTTACAGTAAAATTGACTTTTTGAATTCCGATACTGTGTGTGTGTGTGTGCTTTGCAATATTTCATTACAGCTGTACAATAGTTAATCAAATGTTCAGGCACACCGCCCCGAATGATGAGCGCCACAGCATTTGCATTGATGTCAAAATCCTCTCACAGATCCATCCAAAGCTGAATCAAAGCAAAGTGCATTTTGCAGATTGAAAAAGTCAAAAATACAAGACAAACAAACCAGTTTGAAGCAGTCGTCCCACCTCACCGCCACCAGGATTCCTTCCCGGTGCCCACATTAGAAACTTCTGGCTATAAAATTAGACCTTCGCCACCTGGGTGATGTTCTACGTCCATGGTCTTCTTCACTCTACGGCACCATCTAGTCTAGCCAAATAATTCCAGTAACAATGAATGGTGATGTGCTGGAGAAGGGAATATGTTTGCTTGTACTCAAATAACAAACTGGTGTTTTGAATAAATCTTCAAACATATAGAAAGTCAATAGGTGACATGTTTATACCTTCTTTTCCCAAACTCCTCCAGACATTTATACAACATTTATATAAGAACATGCAGATGTTGTCCGTCTTGAATCCACTGAAGACCTATTAAGATATGTTTTATGTTATTTATGTTATGTTAAGTTTTATGAGAACTAGAGAGCATGATGATATGAAACCAAAGAATCAAACCAGGGATGTTGTGATGACTGTATGATTGTTAGTCCACCAGGCCACCAGGACAGGAGTGAGGTCTTCAGATTAGAGGTTTTGTGTTACTTGAGTAAAACACAAAGAGTCATGGGTGATCATGTCACCTTGCCTTGGCTTAAAAAGATTTACCACGGCAACAAGCTTCATCTAGCTTCACACTGACACCTTCTTCACAAACACTAAGAACTACTCTCTGCAGAAACGCACAGCGATCCACTGTGACAGCAGGTCTTTAAAGGCACAATCTGTGATCCACATGTGATCAAGAGACCGGGTCAAATCAGGTAAATAAGTGAAGATCAGCTGGAACAAGTAAATTGGTGTAACTTTAACTGGGATGTAAACAGTCTCCGTGTGAGCTACTCCTGCCCTGACATTTCACTCTGTATTAACAGCGGGTTTTCACTTGAATCAGGGCCGAAGTCAGAAGAGCTCACGTTTGTTTCTCTCTGTTGCCGCCGGGAAAGTCACCGACGCCCGGCGACGCTGGATATCAGAGGCTCTCCGGTCATAAAATAACCCATAAACACAGAAACAATCAAGGGAGGACCGGGCGTTTGTGTGTGTGTGTGGAGGCCAGGTGGAACATAATTGCCCACCTCCCTGCATGAAATTTACTAAAGCTTAATGTTAAGTCTGTGCTGAGCCAAACCTTCTTTATTATCAAGGAACATTGCACCTCTATCCAGTTAATGAAATATTGATTTGGAAATTGTATTGTAAGACGATGGAAGGCTTTTAAAGCGCTTAGTGCCTTTGCTCAGAGCCAACTTCATCAATTATTATTTTTTAATGGTATTCTTTGAAAATGCTTCTAAAGCAGAGAGCCGTTTTCCCCGGGCTTGGCGTGCGCTGTGTTCGTGATTAGCGTCATATTTCCATACCAAGGGAACTCTGGGCCTCAAATGGCTGCTTGTTTTTTTTTTTTTATGAAAGATGTTGGCATCAAACTGAGTTTCATAATGATGACGACAGGGGCACATTGCTGATTTAATGATGTGTTTGTTCCTATTCCAGTCGAGCTGTTAAAAAGAAAGAAATAAAAAAAGAGAATTAGTCACATTTCCAAATGTAGTTCCCAATCAGCGACTCAGTACAATACCATTGTGTGTCTCTGGTGACCAAACTGGGTCAATTTTGAAAATCTCATAAATCAAAAACGACCAAAATGTGAATGCGTCTGCACTGTAAAATCCATCTGTACAGTACAGATACGAAACCAAAATCAAACCACGTGGCGCCTGAATTTGGTTGTTTTGGTATCTGTGTTGAACTTTGGTGAATCTCATGACTCATAACCTCCATGAACAGATATCTGTAGGCAAGGGGCAAGACAGCATGCAGGTGAACAGTGTGGAGAGCCAAAGAGGCAGAAAGATCTCAGCTATCATCTCACGACAGTTTGTTTTTTTATCAGTCTCAAAAACCCTGGAGATCAGCTTTTTATTAGCCAGCTCGATGAGTTCTGGGATTGCTAATCGGACTGTGAATAATGCCTGGCCCACAGAAGAGGAAGGCTTGGCCCAGATATCCGTTATCCAGACATCTGCTGATTACACCAGAAGCCCCGAAACACTGGCTGTTGCCCCCGAGAGGCTAAATCGTCGTCAGACAAGAGCCGATGGGTTCTGAGATTGTACAACTCATAACTGGGAGAACTAACCATCACTGCAGTGAACAAAACTCAAACTCTTCACCTTTAAAACCTTCCAGTCTATTTACCTCTACTGTCTGCAGAAAACCCAGAGGCAGGTATCTCACAAGCTCATCCCATCCACACTATCTCCACGGCTAGATACCACTATGTGTGTGTGTGTGTGTGTGTGTGTTATAATTACTGTGATCTGACTCTGACTAGCTCTTTACTTCCTGCAAAATGGACTATGAAAAAGTCATCAGGCAGACCTGTAAGCTGATGATGTTGCGTCACTCACAGACTGAACAGTCAAGAAGCACCTTGATGAGCACCTGCGAGCACGGATTAAGTATTTATGTTTTAATCCACCAAGATATTTGAGGGATTAAAACAGCCTTGAGGCCTGTGATGATGAGAGATCTGAGGACGTCCCCTCTCCCTCTCCTGCTGGGATGATGGCTGCTTCTTGCAGCTTCTACTACGTCTGTGCAAAGGCTTTACTAAACATGTGAAATCATTTACTATGTAGCCTATAAAAGAAATCTTGGTCCACTGAAGTGGAAATGTGTCTTTGACAGCACAGAACAGGACATTATTCAGACAGTTGGTGGCGGTAATGTGCCAAAAAATACATGAAAGCACCAGAAAAAATGTTAGAGAAGGAAAAGGCCACGTTTCAAAGTATACAAAGGCATCAGCTCTGCAAATGCACTGAATGGGTTTATAACCTTTAAAGTTGTTAGCAACATGTTAGCAAACCACTGCTTGTTGCACGTCCAACACGGGGAAGCATTCATCTGTTTCTGAAGGTCCAGTATTTTGAACCAGCTCTTGAGGATCATATCTGAGTCTTCGTGGAGGGAAAATACACAAAATCAAATCAAAAATCCAATGTACTGTAAGTCATCTGAAAATTGTCGTCTGTCAGTAATGTGTGTAACATGAAGACTGATCTGGACATGTGCAGGGTGTTTCTTCACATGCTGTTATGTGCAGCCATGATTAATCATTGTTGGTATCCCAGTCTTGTTTCTGTTGTGTCTCTAGAAACTAGATTTCTTTTCCTTTGTATTAGCGTGATGAAGTCTCTTTCAGTCGCTGTATTTTGCAGTTTGCATGGCCACAGTAAGTTCAGAGTGACGACTGGGCAGCTCTCCATTTACTGGCTGTGCTTTAGTGACTCTGGGCTGCAGCGTGTGGATTAGCCGGAGGTCATCATGGTTTATTACACACAGTCCATCAGAGCCATTTCCATTCAGCCAACCTGTAACGCACGTCCAGACTAATCAGCAGCAGGGACAGCACCTCTCACACCACAGCTACACACCATTGAAATACACATCACTGTTCGCTCTAGGTCCACCTCTTAGCAGCCCTACGCCATTTATTTGCCGCTAAATACAAGCTTTAATCAGATTTGCTCACACGGAGCAATCCATTTCTTTGACACAACATACTGAAGACAGGAAGAAGCAGCAGCGTTTGACCTTGAAGACATGTTGACTGTCACGCCGTCAGTCCCTGCACAGCATATTGTTTTGGTCAAATCTGGACCCAAATGTCTTTCTTGCATCAGTTCAAAATATTGGAGACTGGAGACTAGTAACTGAACACACTCATCATTAAACAAGATCAAAGATTAATTATTTTATAAGTATTCATAAATTACAGCTACAACAACGCTTCAGCCACGCTTTTGTGGCTCATGGGGCATGTTGTATTAATGGCTAGCTTAAATGGCTTCTGCTGTGTTCCCTTGTTGAATATCATAATGTGATTAGCCTGTTGGGGGAGCTATAATTAATTACATGCAATAATTAATATGTTCTTCACTTACATGTGATTTCTGTCCAAAGCATTAGCCTGTGTGTTTAATGTGTTTGAGACCAACTTTTAGAAAATTGATGTGAACATTGCCGAATAACAGCAAGAGGTTAAATAGCTTTAACTTGCTCAAGACCTGAAGATGAATTGATGAGTACACTGGCCACATCTTGCAGATGGTGCTGAACATGATTCTTTAAAGTTGTCCTGATTACATTTTACAACCAATCCAGTAAGAGGAGTTTAGGATTTGGGTTTCCCTTCTGCTGCCATCGCAGGTGTTGAGGGAATTAGTAAAATGTTCTTTAATTCCAACGACTTTCTCCAACTCTGCAGGCAGCGTGCGCTCACCGACGGGACCACCAGCGATCCACTTGACGTATGTGAGGACGCGAAGCAAGACCAGATGTTGTTGTGTTGCTGCTGCAGAGTCACTCACATTTTCATTAATCATTATCCCAACACCCCTCATCCTCTCCTCTTAAACAACTCAGCATATGGGCTGCCTTGTCTACCACTGTGCCCACAACAAATGTCTCGCCCGGCCTTCGGTTCATCAAGGTCCCACATGATGAAACAGCCCGAGCCGCTGATCTCCCTCTAATACAACGATAACTATCACCTGTTCTCCAAGCGCGGCACCACACTCTAGATGGTTTGTGAGTAATTGGCCTGTGCCTTTTGCTTGATTAATTTGATTGCTACATTTTTCACTGTCCCCTCTCTGGTGATTGCTCTGGCACTACAGGTGCTCGGTTTCATTAATTACATCCTTAATTGGTTTGGAAATGTTGCATGCAAGTTTGTTTTGGGGGAAGGTTGTGGTTTGTTGCGAGCGGCAAAACATCTCAGCGTGTTTCTCCCACTTAAAAAGATAAATGAACCTCATCTTTAAAGCAGATTGTGGCGCAGATTCCAGCAGGCATCGAGACTCAAGGACAACAAGCTGCTGGGACTGTTGGATGGAAGATGGAGAAGTCTGGAAACTAATGTGTCTTGCGTGGAGTGTTTGATGAATTATCTAAACACTAGAATCTGACGTGTAAAGACCACAGGAGATTACCTGCCTGCTGAAGATGCATTTGATGGAGATCGATTGTGAGCGATTGCAATTTCTGATGACACATCGTGTCCATTCACCTCTTTAGCATGTTTTCCAGAGGTAACGGAAAATAAAACACACAACTGTGCTTCTGATCATCACATCAAGACCAGTCCCAGGTAGTGGGACCTGGGGCAAAAGGTGAGTCATTGGCCCCAATTTATCCACTTGTGTTCTCCAAATTGAGTTTGTTTAAAAGGTGATTTATATAGTTTGCATCGTGCACACATAATATCAACTGAAATATTAAGGGTATTAAACCAACAAGGGGTTTTAAAACTGCATAAAGCACACTCATTGTTCACTGTGATGGATTACCTACATCAAACAAGCTTCCCATCATCACAACAGCTTACTGAAATGAATCAAAAGCATCAGTTTGAGCCTTTATTTCCTCCGGCTGGTCCTTAAAGCAGCAGTTAACTTTGATGTGTTTTACCCACTGATAATGTACGTTGGTTACGTCATCCGTCACGCCAGCCCAGAAACTGAGCGCAGAGTAAACACAACTCTCAGCATCACATCAGCACTCAAATCCTCTGATTGCATTACATCTTTGGAGAGGGATTAAATGTTCTAACAAGAAGTGTGACAAGATGGGCGCTGCGTTATTGAAATGTCTGTGAAAGAAGAGAAAATCCCTCAAGGAGCCATTCTTCATTGTGTCTGAATTATTGCTTCAAAGAGTCAGAGATGGTCTCTCTCTCCGTGAGGTGATATCCGCTTGATGTAGCGGCGGTGAAACAGAGGCGTTCCAACAGGTGAGCGGTCGGACACCTGCCTGCAGTGGATGCTGTCGTGTGCTGGTACTTCCTGCTTCACTGTGTTGTGGTTCTGTGGTAGTTCAGCGGGTAATGGACACTGCTGTTTCTCTAATCTCTCTTTTATAACTTTTAGATAATTCTACCAAACCCAGACAATTATTCAGATGAAAGACTCTGATTCAGGTACATTTCTCTGTGGTTAACATGTTTGATTCAGACATTATGCAACATGGTATAATGGTAGACATATTCAAAAAGTCAGAATAGAGCTTTTAACTGAACAGGATCTTTTCTTATTATCCTGCAGAGATAATAATCCCTCCTGTGCCAATTCAATTCCCTCTCTGTCCTAAATCCAGGGCACAATCGTGGTGATTGCCGTACACCTGGGTGATTGGATGAGGCAGCTCATTGGCTCAGCCGACGCCCAGGAAGCTCTTTAAAGGACTCGGCAGAGAAGAGAAGAGTGACACAGAGACAAAGTGGGTTTATGTCGACTGTGTGTTGACGCTGTTACTACGACGGCCTATGCAACCGAGTATATTCTCACTTAGAGGAGGAGGGTGGGAGGATCGGCAGACTAGAGAAGCCGGGGGTACCCTGTACATCAGGACACCGGGTAGAAGACTGCTGCCACCTGTGTCAAGTTTTCACTGTTATACTTTGGATAGAAAGCTTGGTTTTGTGTTTATGCTTTTGGTTTAAAAGTAGGTTCTAGCTTAGCCTGGTTTTGTTGTGTTCATTTAACTTCTTTTGGCAGAGTCTACCCGTCCCATCCTAGTACTTCATACTAGTTGTATTTATTTTGTGTATCAATAAATTACTGTAAGATCGATCACCCCTGTGACTCAGAGACTGTTTTTTTTTATCCTGTTACCAGCACTTTCCTATAAATACGGAAAGCGGACATAACATGTAGTTTATTGTAAAATAAGAGCACATTTAATGTGATAAATTCACATAATATAGACATGTTTTTTTATATTCAATTTATTTCAAAAGCTAATACGTTTTTATTGCTTTATTTTCCCCTCTCTTCCTGTAGAGTTTCCAATTTCTGTTTTTGGAAATATATAAACATTTTAATTTAGGAACTGTGTATTTGCTGCAAAAAAATAACAGAAGGTTAAAAAAACTAAAGATGTATTTTTGCAAGATCTCGCAAAACGTTTTCATTTAGGTCAATGTGCTTCCAGGTCAGTCCGGCACCCTTGAAACAACCACAACAACGGAGACTTCTGGGAAGTCTGTCGGTCTTTAGATGAGGGCCACTCCGCCCTGCTGTGGTACACTGAGTTAAACCCAGTGATGGACATGATCCACGTTCCAGAGCCTGGCAGTGGATCGTAAAATGCACCCATGAGCGCACGCAAGCACAGATGAGTTGAGGAGGCTCAGATTGAGATTGATTTTTGTGACACTCTGATGGTGGTCAACACATAAGATATACAGCGCTGACAGGCTGGTAAACACAGAGCTTTGGTTATATTGGTTATATGGGGGCTGTTTACTCTGAGGAGGTTTTTTAATGTCAAAGGTTGAGGACGATAAAGGTTTATATGTGGTTTGAGTCATTATTCCAGCAGGCATGTGGAGCATCTCAACCAAATCTCTCTGCAGGTAAACTGCCTGTCCTTCACTACCACTGTCTGTCCTTGTGATTCTCTCCAGTCGCTTCCTCTTCTTTCACGTTTCTCTTTCTCTTTATGTCCCTCAGTGAACACCTGTCAAACGTTTTGGACCGCATTTCACCAATCCCAGTTTAGTATGTCCCAAATCTGCAGAGATACATGTTTCCAGTTCACACTGGATGACAGCAAGCAGGAAAAGTTTGCAGCGAGGTCTGTGGAGGAACTGTGGTTAACACTTTCATTAGTTTTAAGCAACACATAAATCCACTGACATTTCCTGGCATGGATAGTGTGATGGTAGCACAGATAAACACAAATAAAGCCGACACTACCTGCTAGATAAGATTCAGCTGCTGAGTCTGCACTGTACTTGCTTCACACAGGACTGGACGGTTAAAGCGCCATTAGATTGAAGCCGATCGTATTATGAGGATGAATCTGATTGAGCAGTCACCACAAACCGCTAATGTACAGATGTTGTGTCTGTGTGTTTGAGAGAGAAAGCTCCGACTCTCAGATATCGAAACTTACAAGAAGCTACAAATTCTCACTCATAAAGCCTTGAAAAAGTGTACATTTTTCTTTGAACTTGAAAGATTTTCAACCTCACAAGCCTAGATCTGTGCCAGCTAGAGCAGATCTGTGTCGCTTTAGCTTTGCTGTTGCACAAGTCACCCCGAGACACCTCGAGCCTGGATCGATTCACCCTCAACAAGAGCTCTGTGCTGCTAAAGGAACCTGTACTCCTCACACACACACAGGTATATACATACACACATATATACATACACACTCCACCTGTGCAGCATCTTAACTCATGTAACGTGCTCGGTGTGTAGACGCCTGCATCCTCCACAGGCTGATCTTCTCAACAATGGATCTGTGGCTCTCCAACAGAGTAAGTCAGCATCTAGGACTGCACTGTCACCTCACCCATTCTGTGGAGGGGAGTGGAGGGGGGGCAAGCAATTTGTTCTCTATCACCCAGTCACTACAGAGAGGCAGCCATCATTAAAGTCCCACATTTAACTGCTTTACCCGTACACTTTGTTTCCTTTTCACCACTGGGAATGAGCAGCAGTGTCCTGTGTCCAGTCCCCAGTGCAACAAGTCCACCCTGTTCATTAGACTGTAAATGCACGTCAGGTTTGTAAATGTGCATCTTTGGCTGACACGTGTAAAGGCTCATGCTGTTGTTGCTCAACGTTTGTCTTGGTGGCCCAGTGCATAATATATGATGATATAACAGAGAGGAGAATATATGAGCAGGCTCTATTCATCTTGCTACAGAGCAAAGTCTTTTACTTTCCTTTGATGTGGCTGAAAAAGACAAAATGCTGCACGCTTTCTCATGAAAATCAAAAGGAACAATAATTGTCCTTGGAGCTCTAAGAACAGAAGAGCAAAGGCCTGGTAATGTCTTGTTGTTAACAGCTCTGGATAATGTGAGAATACCTGGGATTTCTGCCCTTGGTTATCTTTTGCAATCATTACCTTGCTTTCAGCTGAAACGGGCTTTGTGTTGCAGTCATTATGTTCACTCCTTGCTCCGTGTTTGTTGTTGCATGTAGCCGTTAAGGCGGCTGTTAGTGGGTCTGCCATCAGAAACGCAGATAGTCCTCTAAGGTTAAAGGACGTTCTGGGGAGCTATTTCTTTGTTTTTCTCTCTCAAATCCACCAGCTAACAACAATCACATCAGCTTTCAGACTGCAGCTAACCATCAGGCTGCTGCTGCTGCTGAGCATCCATTGATTTCTGTGGGTTTTGTCCGTCCCTCTGTAAAGATGCTCCTGTCACGCGCAGTCTAAGCAGCGATGGCACCTCCAGTCTCCGCCTCGCTGCAGCAGGAGCCTCCGTGGAGCCCGCCGGACTCCAGCCTGTCACAAGCTGTTTAGAAAGAGGCGGACGGCGCCAGCTTTTAATCAGCTTCAGGGTCTCCATCGTGCAGCTCTCAGCCGCCGACACGCTGATACAGACAATCCAATCACCCACAATGCCCGTCAAAGACGAGAATCTGGTGCCGCTGCCGACTTTTCTGGTCCTCTTTCTCAGATGCTTCAGGGAATAAAGCCGAGCAGTTGTTCACGGAGTCAGTGGAAATTAAAAGTAAAGGGACCGGATGGGTTCTTACAGGGGGCCATCTCTCCGTCTGTCTTAGTTTTATTGTTTAGTACAATAATTCACTTATAAGTGCGTTATAAGTTATGTCATTTATTCAGATGTTTTAAATTCTTTCTTAAAAACATGAATTACTAATGAAGCTGTTTCTTCCATCTATTCCATCTCAACCCTTAACACACATATTCCTAAACGAGTAAATCCACTGTTTTAAAACCACGTCTTCATACACTGGTGTGATCAGAACGCGGCCCCTTCATTCATTTCAGTGGGATCACTGTGTTGACACATTGGGGGTCTCTGAGAGATCTGGAACAATACAAAAGGAAAAGAAGGAAAACCCCTCATCCAGCACTCCCAGTGTGTTGACTAGTGCGTGCAGGTTCCTGGGAGGTTACTTTTTAACAAGACTGGTGTATTTCTACAGTTCCCCCCCAATTGATTATCACATGGGCAATGTTTTACAGTTATAAAACCCTGTTTCGTAGCATTATAAACTTCTGTGTCTCATAAACCTGCAACTCATAGATATCTTACTCAAACCAGCCTTCCTGCACGGTGTTTCATTGTCCCACCAGTGCCTGAAACACACATGCAGCCTCTCTTGTTTCACCACAGTGCTGCTTCCGGCCTGGATGATAATAGCCAGGTAATACAGGTAATTGAGGGTACTCACATGCCATATAAATCAGGTTCTGATGCCTGGCAGCGGGGGAACCTTTCTTGCTTCTCGCTTGCTCTTCCACATCTGTTGCATAAAGACTAAAATGCATTCTGATCAGTTGAACTTAATGTAATTAAGATTTTAAAGGCTGGAACATGAAGAGAAACTGAATCCTCCCTCTAACTTTAGTTGGACCACGGCTGTGCGGTGTTTCTTTACACCTCTGTCTCTGATTAATTAAAGTGGCTGTGAGCAGTACGATGCAGCTGCAGCTGAGAGTCCAGTGATGCAGCAGGGCTCAGCAGGCACAGCGGACTCAGTTCATGCTATTTATTTGATGTTTCCTGTGTTATGTATGCTCTGTATTGTTTCAGAATGCCCTCAGGCATAGAAACAACATACAAGGACCGAACGACTACATTTCATTACTGAGAGTTTAATAACATTCAGATTTAAATGTGATTTTATCGTTAACATTTGTGTCCTTTTGGAATTCCACACAGATCAGCAGCACCTCTCGGTCTCAAGGTTACGCTGGTGTTCTGGCCTGTTGTTTCATAAATCAGGGGATAATGTGATTGGCTGAGATCGAGTCAGGGAGGCGATTAATTCTCCCGACTTCTCCAGCAGCACTTAAGGTGCCATTACTAACACTCCAAATGTATTATTTCAATCAGGGACCCTCTCCTCTCGCTGACAACTGGATGAAATAATGGAAGGAAGTGACAGAGAGCTCCTTGTTTCTTCCCCCTCTTCTTTAATTCATTCTTTCTCTCTTTGGGGTCTCTGATGAAACGGACTCTTTTCTTTTCTTACGTCCTTCCTTCTGTAGTGTCCAGTGTTTGTCTTTGTCCTCTTTATCTCCTAGTTACTCGCACACTTAGCAAACGGTTTAAGCTGCCTCTCTGTGGCCTGATTATACACTATGGTACATATGAATATTACGACTGAACCACTTGAATTATGAGGAAACTTGGGAAAAGAAAATGTTGTTTTCAGTTTTAGGAAAAGATCTAATATCTGTAAAGATCAATCTGAAATATGGGAGTCCACAGAGGGGGGAATGAAGCCATAAGTCAATGCTTGTGTGTGAATCCAACCCTCAGTGACGACTTCATCTCCCAAACAACAAGAAACAGAAGAGTTTGGAGTTTGTGGAAGAGCCCGAGACAAAGAATGTCAGTTTATTCAGTGCAGCACTTTCAGAAGCCACGCTGATATATCGGGTATATTCACTGGCACATTAGCTCACAATAAAATCCAGATTTAATTAATTGCACAGCCTGATGTAAACATAGTTAGAGGTGGTTAGGATAAAATAAATAAAATCCTCATCATCTCTCTCTTTCCTTCTTTCTCCTATTTGCCCTCTCTCTTTTATCTCTCTCTGCAAATTGTGGTTCCCCGTGGCTCTCCGTCTGAATTAAGCAATTTAACTGATTGCAATTACACAATGTCAAGGGCTCTTATATCACTTTGACTGAATAACAATTTTAATTCAATACCATCCCTTACCAAATTTCCTTCCATTTCATACAATATGGCGGGAGTCAGTTGCAATTTTCATTACCCACCTTCCATGTTAGTTATTTTCTTCCTGCAGAAAACCGAGTCCACAGGAAGAGTGCTTCCGCTCAGTTTAGCCACGGCTGATCAGAAGAACGCGTACCGTGATCTGTCATGAAAGGGCAGTGTTGCCCTGCAGCATACAGTATTATCTAAGTGACATTTGCACCCTCATGCTCCCAGTTTGCTTCCAGTTTCCAGCTCTCACTCACAATCATCTTCATCCTCATCTATTCAAACAGAATCTCCAAGGAAAGGAAATGAAATGCAGCCCCTGCTTTTTACACTGGCAACCAACACAACGTGACTGTCAAAAGCCCTTTCACATATTTGATTCTGTGAATGTGATGGCTGTTTTATTCAATGGTTTCATGTTTGAATTAGCAACCGAATCACTTTGCCATAAAAGTCACAAAGGCAATGGTACAGGCTGAACGTAGGAACATTTTCAGCACAGCTAAAGCGTAGTTTAAAAATGCAGAGAGATCTTTAATGCATTAGCTGCTTCGCCTTGTTAAGAGCACTGTCATACATCTCTGGTTTATGCATCATAGTGTATGCAGAAAGAGAATAATATCACTTTAACAAACCACAAAATACGGTTCATTCTACCACCAAGAAACAACAAAAATGATCCGTCCCCCTCACTAAATGTTTACCTGAGATGTAGAATGTTAGAATCCTTTCTTCAAACTCATGGATCTTTTACTCTTGAATCATATTTCATGTGTCGCCGGTACCTGAAGCAAAATGCCCTCACGGACACTAGCAATAAAATAAAATAAAAGTATAGTCTCAGTGAGGGAGGAGCTCAAACTCTTCCCTCTTCTGGGACTGAGAACAAAATGTGTCCAGTCCAGGTTTGATGACGCTGACCTTTTCACTGGCCATCCCCTGAACTCAAACCTGCATTTCAGATGAGCTCATATATATTCAGCTGAGCCTCATCACCTCCCGATGCCCTGGAGACCGTTGACTCATCCAGAGCATGTAGATGTAGTGTAGATTCACACTCTGGACTGACCACTGAAATAACTGCAAGTCTAATCCCACTGGTGGCCTTTCCACTGTTATTCAGACCACACAGTGGTCACAGTGTTGGCTGGGCTGAAGAATGTCTCATTCTGCTGTTCTTGGCGCCGTTTCAATGGAGTTTTTGTTTGAGGTTGATATCCTCTGGTGAACATGAACATGTTCACAGATTTCACAATGAAGTGCCTTTTTAGATGTTGACATTTTGGTCTTACTATGGTGCTAGAGGAACAGTGTGCATGTGTGTGTGTGTGTGTGTGTGGGAGGGGGTGTTGGGTTCAACATTCATCCTCTGAGGACCATGAACATCTACAGCAAAACTGAACTGAAAACGGCCCATTAGGCGTTGCAATGCGCCGGGGCAGCTGACTGCTTGGACTGGGTGGGTCCAGCCTTGGCAGGGGTTCATAATGGCCTTTAGTATCCATCCTCTGGGGACCATGAATATCTGTGGAGAATCTCATAGTGATTTGTCTGATAGACAGCAGACAGACTGTTCTCAGCATTATTTTAACCCATAACTGTGTTTGTGGTGTCGATGTGTTTTCAGTCTACACATAAATATTTCTTAAAGACTTTCTGTTTGTCTCTCTCTCTGTAGACGTCACTGAGTCACTGAGAGGCAGCCTGACCTCTGGGCCTCTGAGCGTCCACTCTCTTCATTAACAGTCAGGTAAATATGTTACTATGGGCCAAGGCAGCTGCTCGCTTCCACCTGTAGCCCCGGTTGCCTGGGGCAACAATGAGCCCAGCATGTGAAATGGGATCCAGTTCATGGAAATATTCTTTTTGTAGTATTTTGTGTTTGTTTCTGTCAGTTTGCAGTCGTGAAGATTTTGATTGTGTTTCAGTTCCAAAGTTTTGTCCTCTCGGTATTCTTTCAAACTCTGTCCGAATCCTTCTTCCTCCCCTCTGCCCAGTCTCTCTTGCTCTCAGACTGCCTTCCTCTCTGTCAGTCTCCCTGCTTTGCTTTTCATTTATTGCCTTGTTTGGTCCACAAGGAGCAGGCTTCTTGTTACAGAAAACCTTCTAGAGCTTGAACTGAGTAACTTTCTCTGTATGAAACAACGTGGATGTTTAAATTGGTAAAGTAGAAAACAAAACTATTGATAGGTCGGCCTTTACACGTGCCATTTTCTGTTCATCATGGCTAAATCCCAGTGCGTAATGAGGCAATTCTTAGATGCTGGCTCCATTTCAGTATGTTTTTCCAAAATCTCAACTAAGTCATTTATTTGAATGGATCATATGACAAAGTGAGCCCTTGCATTATACACATTTTACAGGGAAGCTATTCTACAATTTGGATTTATGTCTAAACGTCAGACCATGAGTTTTATCATATATGTTAACATCTGAATTAGTGTTGAGATCTGGGAAAGCAGCATCATGGCTTAAGATAGGTCCCACAGGAAACAAGCAGTGAGACAGTTGTGCCGGTTTTAAAGAAGCAGGGACTTTAGACAGATTAGATATGTTGAGAATAGTTTCTCACCAGGACAAGAACAGTAAATCACAGTTTTACCAGTTGCCTTTAAGTTTAGCTAACCTGTGGGTTTCTTTATAACCTGCCTGATGTTATTATAAATCAACAGAACTGCTGCAAAAATAACTGAAGTAGCAATGATTCTGCTGTGTCTGGAAGACAACCTTTAAATGTCATACGGTGAATGGACACCGGCTCCGGCTACAGGCAGTTCAGGTCCTGGTGAATGTGTTCTTTAAATGGAAGCCCGTCGCTCCAGTCTTCGACCTCACGTAATTGGCTCGGCCTTTCCCGGCTGTCACACCACGACCAGCGACCTCAGTGCTGCTTGATGACACACTAATCCGGATGACAGCGCTAAGCTGCTATATGGGCGTCATCTGCTCGCCGTGAAGCCACTGGACGTTTTCCGTCTTCCAGCAGGAAGGCAAAGTCGTGAATTTGATTCGGTGCCGGGTTTTGACCTCTGCTCTCTGGCCTGAGAGTCACACATGAGGAGAGAGAGTCTTCTGCTGTATCTGCTGTGTGTTCATGTGTGTTATTATCTGTCAGGGAACTCTCTGGCTTACAGATAAATAAATAGATGCATTTCAGATTCAGCAGCAACTCAAACTGTCACCAGCCACATTTGTGTCCGTGGCATTTGTGTTTGCTGTTAGTGTCAACACGACTGTACCCATTATTTATTGATATGTTCTTTTATGGAACTGACCAGGGATCAGCTTTGGGACGGTTCATCAACTGACTGGAGCTGAGCTTGTGTTGTTGTCCAGGAGCCAGTGTTGGGAAGGTTACTTTTGAAATGTAACAGGTTACAGATTACTAGTTACCCTGTTTAAATGTAACTATTTTGATTACTTCATTAAAGTAATGTAACTTATTGCATTTGATTACTTTACTTTAACAAATGTTTTAAACTGCGCATTAAAGCTGAAAAGTCCTAAAATATCCATTTAAACCAGGCAGTGTAAACCTCCCAACAGTTCTCAACACAGATTACTGTCTCCCCCAGTGCAGCCTAACATATTCATGTTATTATTATTATGAAATCAAGTGATATTCTATCAATTCTAACAATCACTATTCAAGGAGGACTACCGTTAGCGTCTAAGAGTTTCTATCCAGGCGTTTATAAATGGAGGTGGCTCTGCTAAAGGCGTCTTTTAACTAGCTGCTAGCTAGCAATACATCTGTCATTAATGGAGATTAAAGCTAAATGTACAGCTACTGGACGCACAGCAGCTAAACATAGAGCTACATTACGTGGTGAGACGAGAGGTCGGCCTCGGATACTTTATTTTGTGACTGACTGCGGTCACAGGAACTGACCTGTAGATGTTTCCTCAGGTTTGACATCGAGCATTTTGATGTTGACAGCATTTTCACCGCTGGTAAACAAACGTTACA
>JAVQJL010092124.1:0-11852 GCA_036024295.1 Nannoperca obscura
GGCTGCAGTGATAGTTGACTTTGTGGAACTTTCTCCCATCTCCCTACTGCATCTCTGGAGCTCAGCCACAGTGATCTTTGGGTTCTTCTTTACCTCTCTCACCAAGGCTCTTCTCCCAAGTTTGGCTGGACGTCCAGGTCTAGGAAGAGTTCTGGTCGTTCCAAACTTCTTCCATTTAAGGATTATGGAGGCCACTGTGCTCTTAGGAACCTTGAGTACTGCAGAAATTCTTTTGTAACCTTGGCCAGATCTGTGCCTTGCCACAATTCTGCTCCTTGGGCAGTTCCTTCGACCTCATGATTCTCATTTGCTCTAACATGCACTGTGATCAGTTTGTGCATCAGTTTAATTAAACACAGCTGGACTCCAAAGAAGGAGTAGAACCATCTCAAGGAGGATCAGAAGAAATGGACAGCATGCGAGTTAAATATGAGTGTCACAGCAAAGGGTCTGAAAACGTATGATCATGTGATATTTCAGTTTTTCTTTTTTTTCTGTCAAGATGGGGTGCTGAGTGTACATTAATGAGAAATAAAATTGGCTGCAATAAAACAAAGACTGACAAATTTAAAGGGGTACTTTCCGTACCCACTGTACATTTCCTTAAGATATACACTTATTCACCCTTTGGCCCAGAGTAATAGCTTAGCCAGTTAGCTTAGCGTAGCATAAGACAGTAAATAAGTGGAAACAGCTAGCCTGACTGTGTAAAGGTAACAAAATCTGTTTAGTAGAAACTCTAAAGCTCGCTAATAATTAAGTTGTATTTGTTAATTTTGTACAAATACACAAATGTAAAAACAACAAGTTGTGGATTCACAGGGAGTTGTGTCTACTTCCCTGTAGAAAACTCAATGTGGTGAAAACCTGGCAGTATATAGATGTTATCAGAATAATGTTACTAGAAGTCTGGTGGTTCTCGTGTTACAGTAACATGGTGGGACCTCATCACATATATTTAGTTGTCTTTATTACCCTTTGAAGTTGACACAGATAAGTAGAGATCCCACCCTAACATGTGTGGGACGCCACCTAAAATCAGCAGAGAGGAAAGAGGCCACCCAGTGCAGACCCGTGTCACTGCTGTACAGGCTCAGCCGCTTCCTGAACACACTGCACACACACACACACACACAACACAGTGGACCATAAACTTCTTTGAACATTACTTTTTGAGATAATTTAAGAAGTGTATAACTTTATCACAATCCAGCTAGGGTTAACACTTTTTTGGTGTTTGTAATAAAAAGGACAGAGAACCACCAGCATATATAGTTCACAGTGCTTAACACTGAGTGAAAGATGCTCTACAGCGCAAACACCAAAACCAACAAGCTCTGTGCACAGAAGGTGGAGACCAAATCAAAACAATGGAATATTAGCCCTTTTTAAAAAGTCACTGGAGGCAGTATTTTAATGGAGGCTTTAACTCATTACTGTGTTTTTGAATGTTAAACATAAAAGCACATCATAAGTCGTGGTGGTGGGGCTGCTGAATGAAAGCTCTGGCTACTTATCTCAGGCATTAAAGACTTTGTTTCTGTGCCTTCAGTGCATTGGTTCATGCCAGCGCTGGCATGAACCAAAAGCAACAAGTACAAAGAAACTATAAGCAAGATGCAGACGCTTCACTACAGATTGGCAATTTCTATATGTGTCTGCTATATAAGGATAAGACACAGATGTAAAGCTGCATTTATCAATATTTATGTATCAACAATAGATTAAATGACTGTAATGTGGAAGATAATTATCACCCAACTCTACAGATCTTTTTAGGGTCTTTAGCTCATTGATTTGCTTTTCTGCTGACTTGACTAGCCCTCATCATTACAGCTTTTAGTTTGGAGGCTTTTGATCAAACAACCAGTAAATGTTAGCCAATTAATATTGTTGAAATATGAAGGTCATTGTGTGACCACAAAGACATTTTTTTAGCATGTTGTTTTTCTCAGCAGTTTGAGTTTAAAGAGAATAAAGTCTGAGTTCTTCTGGGGCCTTTCTATTCTGACCAAAGTACAGATCATGTGCAAATACATAATATTTAACACCTACAAATGGGTGACAAATTTAAGGGAAAAACACAAAGAATGAATTGAAGAACATAACAACTAGAGGGCTTGAGGGTTTGCTCAATGGTCAGAGGAGGATGAAGGTAAATCAGATGCTATGGCCTTTACAGTCACCAGATCTCAACCCAACTGATCACCTATGGGAGATTTTGGAGCGACATGTTACACAGCCTCACTCCACCACCACCAAAACACCAAATGAGGGACTATCTTTTAGAGGAATACCGTTCATCCCTCCACTAGAAGAATCTGTGCCAAGGAGCATGCATTAAAGCTGCTCTGGAGGCTCCTTCCAAAATATCAGTACGATACCGTGTATCGGTCAGATTGTGGTGTTTATTTATATGGTGACCTGTGAGAGATTCACCCTCCCTACTTTCCATTTGAAAAGTCTGTTGGGATGTATTAATAGGGTGAGGTGGCAAACTACACACACTTTCCGGGTGGGAAAGGGTGTAACAGACTCAATGTTCCTCGTGGAGCAGTGGAATAGGTGATAAAAACAGGCTAGATAAGGACTGCTCAGGCTTATTGTGAAAATAACATCTAAATAATCAGTTGCTGCACAGAGTAAAATAAATGAGTATTCACTAACTTTAATATGTATAGAGTGGTGTGTAAGGGGTGAAGACTTAGTCCCTTGACCAGTAGATGGGGATGTTGACTCACTGTTAACTCACTATGGAAATGACAGTGCAGCACCAATGCAGAGTATTAATGTGAAAAAACTGACACTGTCACTCTAGAATGTGATCTGTATTTTTATTGCGCGAATGACGATTCGCCATTTATTGATTGGTTGATAGATATAAATGTCATGTGGCAGCTGAAACTGTACAGGCTGTGAGAGTGTCTGAAATTACAACAGCAGACTGATTCATTCCTGCAAACTACACAGAAATTTGTCGAGTGTGTACAAAATTGCATGGATTTCACCCTGAGATAATAACAACAGTAACATTGAAAGATATGTCCAGTAATAAAGGAAAGAAAATGACACCTAACAATAAAATGATCAACAGTAACAATACATTAATATTCTCAGTGCTGAAATTTACCATACATGACTCGTTTGCTGGTGTGAATTGCTCTGAATTTCAACTTACATTTCATCAGATGACATCTTTAAAAAAATTATATTCACCAAATGCTGAACAAAATGTACTATTTGAAGGAGCTGGTACACATGAACACATTTGGGTGCCCAAAACTGACAAATGTAATTAATAACAACTACAGCATACTGTTTGTTATATAATTTACATACATTATTGCACTTTATTTCATTTGAAATAAATGTAAACTTAATTTATTTTATTTAAAACAAATTTTTATTTAGTCCAAACACAGAATCACCCTCTGGACCAATCTTTTGGCCTGGACATACATGGACACGCCCGTTTCATTATCATGTAAGCATGAGTGAAACAAAGAGTTATTACATTTACACAAGACAAAAAAAATAGGAAAGCATAATAATGTATATGTATTATATAATAACATAATAATAATGTTAATTTATAGATCCTTTTGTATTCATTTTACACTCCATTTTAATTGTTTAACTAATTGATGTATCCAGTTATGTTTTTGACATGACTCATAGGCTGTTAGTGCATTTTGTCAGTTTTGGGCCTCCACAGCTGACAAGTGACCTTAACTTTTAGTGCTGCAAAAGTTTATTAGGTTATTCCGACTTTCACGAATAATTCTCATGAAAATTAACATTTAGAGGTTAAAGAGCAATTTTTTAAAGAGTAGAGCAGAGCAGAATCCACTGACCCACACTTGTGCACTGACTTGTGCAGCACCTCGGCACTGTCTGTATAAAACAACAGCTTGAGTAGACCCTAACAATGGTGATGCATAAAAGCTAAATTATGTTAGCAAGAGTCAAACTGAAACATATTTTGGTTAATACAAGGTTTCTCTGGAAATATGATTGTCATAGAAAGTCTTTAGAAACAAACAGATACCCTGCCAAAGACAAAAAAACTGCAAGGTGATTTTACAAGATTCTTGAAAAATGCTTGATTGTGGGGAGGCATTAGAAAAATAGTCTGCGTATGTGAAGGTTTAGCACCATAGGAAATTTCCAGTCCCCCTCTGTCTGTTTCTCTCTGTTGTTACACGGTGCTGGATGTGATAAAGACATAGATCCTGGCGAGGAATGAGGTGAACGTCCCCTGCCTCAGCAACTTCATCTCCACATCTATCAGGAAATCTTTGGGCTCACGAACTTGTCTCTGCAGGTAGACAGCACCCGTGAAGCTGTTCAGCTTCCTTGTGCTGAAGTAGCCCTCCTCATTGCCCTTGATGATGCTGATGACAATGTGATCGCCGGAGTAGGCGGGGGATGGTCCAATTCGGAAGATCTGGGAGGGAATGATGATGTTGGTCTGGAAGCTGAGCTGGTAGTATGTGATGCGTATGGGGGAGTTCTGACAGTCTAATGAGTTACTGGGGCAGCTGGTCCGCTCACAGCGTCTGAAGAGGAGTCAACAAAGAAAGAGACAGAAAGGAAGAGGGTTGATGAGCAAGACAATACTTGGAGGTTAGGTACTTTGGGTGTACGTGGCACTTGGCGTTTATACCAAATGATTTCAGTGGTGATTGCATGTACTTGGGATTTCACAGAAACATGCATGATTTGACTTCATGCTGCCTACTGCTCAGCGGCCAGAAGTAAGACGGATGATGTAAACACGGATTTCTCCAGTATGGGAAAAGGTGTCACTTACCTTGACAACGTAAATACTTATAAGTGCAGTAAGTAAAGTAAGTAGCAGGCTGCACTACAAGCGACTAAGAATGTTATTTCACATCAAGAAACATCTGTTGGTAAACTACACACTGAACACATGATTTCACAATATAATTATAAGCTACCAGACTGCTACTATGAAAAATATAGTTAAACTAGTAGCATGTAGCAATGCTAGTCCACATCACATCCCCCAGCACAGCAATAGGTGGAGACCTATACAGGTGGAGAAAGTGGGCATCCTCCAGTGGCCACTTGCAGGGCTTTTCCAGCCTGCATTCTGATGCTGTGGGACTGCCTATCCATCACACATCAGAATTTATAGCCCAGAGTAAAGCTTGATGTAGTGCACCATAAAACTTGCACAACTCATGCCAAAACTTCAATGAATCTCAGGGTGGAACTAAGATCGGACCAGGAGACAGTTTAATCTGAGCCGTGTATCAATGGCTGCCAAGTCCACTCATGAATGATAAATGTCTCTTCATGCTGAGCCATGCCACGTCGCACTGAGGTTAATAAGGTGTTTGCTGTTTCTGTCCACTGGGGTGCAGAGCAGGGAGAGCTCCAGAGACGGCCCTGAGAAGCACCGAGCTGATCAAAGCCATCTGACTCCATCATACTGCTCAACGGGAGTCATGATCAGTTACAACAAACTTTTCACTACTTTTTATCTGTGATTAGACTTGAGTTTCAATAACATGAAACAGGAATGTGGCACTCGGACTAGCATTAACTAGCAAACTAAACTGATTAAATTACACATCTGTGGCTTTGTATGGTACAACACAGAAAGTCAGATTCTGTTTTTAACTTAGCTTTGACCAAATATATAGTTAGTGTTTTGACTTTGTAGGGCAGTAAAGCTTCCACAGGTTCACAGCTAACAAGGCTCTTTGTTCCATTTACATTTGATTGCTTGGTTTTATTGGGCAGTATTTGCACTTGTTTAAATTAGCTAGTTTTTATTTTTTCTCTTGTTTCTTCACTTTATTGTAAAGTACTTTGAGCTACACTCCCTGTACGAAAAGGGATATAAATAATATTTAACTATTATTAGGCAAAGCAAGGCAACTTTGTTTGTGTAGCACATTTGATACACCAGGGCAATTGAATGTGCTTTACAGGGTAATAAAAATCCAACAAGGTAAATAGATTTACAACATAAAGCAACGGGTGGGCGGAACAAGAGATACAAGATTTATAGGTAATTTAGTACAGTAAGGAAAGGAAGTGAAAATAAAATCTCATAAAACTTACACAATGCTCAGCAAAGGCTTAACTTGATCATCAAATAAGAAAGAGGCAACATTGGAGAAAAAACCTTCCAAGATTCTAAAGATGCTGAGAGAAGAGTGTGACTCACATGTCTGACACCTTCTTGTAGTTGGGAGGACAGTCAAAAGAGAAACATCTGAAGCCTCCTTGGAGGTTATAGCAGGTCTGTCCATATGAACAGTTGTGGGTTCCAGCTGTGCATTCGTCAATATCTGGGAACAATAATAAATAAAAGAGATAATCATTTTATTTTTACACACACACACACACACACACACACACACACACACGAGACAGGAAAGGAGCTGAAAATGATAAGAGACACTCTGGCAGGCTAAAGAAAATGAAGAAATAAAATCCAATGGACATGTCCGTTCGCAGGGGCCTCACCTCTGCAGGTGCGTCCATTGGCTGACATGACGTATCCATGAGGAGGACAGGCACACTGGTAGCTGCCAGCAACATTAACACACTGGAAGGCACAAAGGTTCCCAATGCTCTGGGAGCACTCGTCAATATCTGTTAAAAGCCACACACACAGTCAGATTAGAACCCTTTGTGGAAGCCAAAGACAGGTTCAAATAAGGCATCAGGAATTCCTCTCTTTATCTTTGTGTGTGCATGTGTGTGTGTGTGTGTGTGTGTTTTCCATGCCTGTGTGATTGTGTTTTTGCTCTCTTGGGGATTAGCGACAGAAGCTACATTAAGGCCCTTTCACTCAAGACAAAATGAAACATGTTACTAATTACAAGAGTTAGGCTGCTGTCATTATGGACTCAACATTCATGAAAACATTGTATAATGATTTGGGTCATTGAGACTTAGTCAAACCTTCTTCACCCATTCGGTCCTGACAGAAACATGTCCTCTGTTCTTCCCATATTCTGTTTCCTTCTCTGCCCCTGCAGAGCTTCAGTGTTGGACACCATTCAGTTATAGTGCTGTAGACACATCAGCTACAGTCTCTGCCAGATAAGATGTTGGGTGCTGAAGCAAGAAGGTGCCGCACAGCTGGTCTGTTCCTTTACTGCACTTGCCTCTGGTACACTGTGCATCTGTATGTATATACATTCAGACCATTTGTTTTCTTTCAAGATCTGAAATGCATGCAGTTAATGATGAGACCAGACTAATTACCTGCATGAACCAGTTTTCTGAAAAATGCCTTGTATCTTTAAAATGATGGCAAGCTCAAGGTGCAGCACCTGGCTTAGTTTTTACTATTACATTTGTATTGACATTTTACTCTGTTTATGAAGAACCTAGCCCTGATTGGGTTAATAGTGGTGGTTTGACATTGTTTCTTCATCCATCACTCATCCTATTTTTCTGCTGTCTCAAAAAAGGGAAAACAGAGAGAAATCACTGCTGAAGGCACTGCTATGTACATTATGTGAGTATAGCATTTTTTTCCTTAAGAATTGGCTGGATTGGATCGATGGGGCGAAGGACGAGGAGGATAGGGGCGCGCATTAGTGTCTGACACGTTGCCTTTTTTGACACTACTAGGGAGCACCAAAGTCAAATACTTTAAAAGCTGTACACATACTGTCCTGTAGTAATGGGCAGATGGAGCCTTATGAAGCTTATGAGCCATTTGAATGAGTGATGATTGTGTGGGACCAGTGCCAAAGACAAAAGCTGGGAATTGGCTTGTATTAACAGAAAATCACAGCTCCAGTCATTACTATGGTTCTGGTAAAGTTATTTTCAATGTGTGGTCTGCCAAGAGTAGTTCAAACTGATCAGGTACCAACTGCAAGTCAAAGGTGTTTGCCCAGATATTTAAAACATTAGGCAATCAGCATGTAACCTCTAGCTCAGTCAGGGGGCGCTAGAGAGGTTTCATCAGACCCTGAAGTCTGGCTGCCTTGACTTACACGATTGGGATGACAGCGTTTTACTTGTTCTGTTTGCTGCCTATGTAGCTGTAAAGGAGTCACTAGATTTCAGTCCTGCTGAACTAGTGTTGGAACATGAGGTTCAGGGTCCTTTTTTAAAAAGGTACTTAAAGAGCATCTGGTCATACCAGAGAGGAGGGTCAAGAGTATTCCAGAGTATGTCGCCAAGCCTAAACATTGTCTCCAGCTCACCTGCTCATTGGCTAGAGAGGCTTTAACCTCTGAAGCGACGCTATGACCAGAGAGGCAGTCGCCGCCATGTTTCAGCCAGGTGACAAAGTGTTGATTCTTTTGCTTGTACTTGGCTCTGCTCTCTCGACTAAGTTAAGGTAAGAGGTCATGAAGAAGGTTGACCACCTTGTGCAACATGACTTGTAGTGTCAAGTTACAGTCCACTGAGTTAGTATTGCCGGTTCTTAATAAACTTTTCCTCTGTAGCAGCCCCTCTGACTGCCTTAACCACTCTTGGAAGCATTAAGGGTATGCTGTGTTGCACTCCTGTTCTGTCTGTCCCAAATTTCTCCCTGCCTTTCAAGGTTGAAGTTGATGCCAGTGTGATTGGGGCTGGAGCAGTTTGTCTGCAGGACAGACGTTGGTCGTTGATCATTCAGGACTACAACCTTGAAATCAGCCATAAAAAGGGGTCTGATAACATTATTGCAGATGCATGTAGTTAAATGTGATGCTGGTTGTAGAACGAGTGTGTGTTGTCGTTCTGTTTTCTTTCTCCTCTCCTTCTGACTTCTATCCAGGTGCTACCATATTGATTGCTTTCCACCTGTGCAGTCCAGCTGAGCTGCTCATTGGTCCCCTTGGAATTCAAGCTGGCCTATCACCACTTGGGGACCACAAGAGAGAAGCTCACTCTCTTGACAATCTAAACTGTCAAACCGAAGCACTAGTGACATTTGAATCTTCGGACTTCATCAGTCACGTGAGAATCTTCATCTGACAACCTCTGGCACAATGTGTTGAACCAGTGTGCTTCACAGGAGTGAAACAAGATTCAGTATCATCCCCACCCCCATCCTGTATCCTGTGACATATTATTGCCTCATAAAGTTGTTACTTACGTGTTAACAATCACATAATTACAGAGTAGTCTAGCAAGTAGTGTCTGTCCTAATGTCAGTCCAACATTCACTCCTTTTTAGATTTGTTTTGGTCTCCACTGACTCTACAAATGTCTATCTAGTTACCAAGATAGAAAATACCTTCACAGGTGTGTCCGTCCTCTTTCAGGTAGTAGCCTTGGCGACAGTAGCATTGATATGAGCCGTAGATGTTGGCGCACTCCTGGCTACAGGGGTTCTTGTCACATTCATTAACATCTAGGCACAGAAAAGACATGATTAGAATTTTTCCTGTTTTTCTGTCATGTTCCCTGGACTGTGGGTTGTCCTTCCTGTTTTATTTTGTAGTTTTGGGTCAGTTTCCTGTCTTTGTCTCATTTCCCTCCCTTTTTGATTACTGTCACCTGTGTCTTGTCACCCACCTGTTTCTATTCCCATCGTTTGTCTTGTCTATTTAGTCTGGTGGTTTCCTTTGTTCTGTCTTGGTTCATTGCATTTCATGTCATGCATTTTTTTCATGTTCAGGATTGGCATGTGTTTTTGTTGGTGTCTGCACTCTGCCCTGTTTTGTTTGCTGCCTTCTCATTGAAACCTACGGTCTGTACATTTCCTGTTTTTTGGTTGAATAAATCCCTGGTTGCTGGAACTGCCTGTATGTGTTTGGGTCCACTTCCTGCTGCCACTAGGCAGCCCCTTCTGACATTTTTATATCCTTAAATAATTTCAAGCTTTATTCTGTAATTTTCCTAATATCAACAAATCAGACTAAAATTAATAGTTAATATTTCAATACTCCGACATATCTATGGTCTGTGGCACTCAGCCCCAACCTCTTGGTTCTTACAGAAGATGTAAATCTTTAAAAACTAATCACAAATGTATGGTATCCTTTAAAAAAAAAAAAAGAAAAAGAAAAATTGTATTCATTTCATTTGTTGGGAATTATTTTCAATGTTTTAATTCACATTTGATGATCTAGTTTGTGTTTTTAATAGTTTTTGGACAAAAATGGAGCTCTGTGGCACAGGAAGAATTTGTAAAAAACATTTTGAAATTACCACTAAAGTAATTTGAATTTGCAATGATGGTCTGTAATGTGAATAGTTATTAAACTGTTTCCCCAAGAAAGACAAGTTTCAAGTGTCTGAAACAAATTCATCTTAAAAGCACTAATCACAATCTAATCATGCCACTCAAAAGCTTTTATAAAAAAAACCCAGATACACACAAAGCTTCAACTTTGGCTCGTGAACTGTGAGCATTTAAATTCTCAAAATGTTGGAGGAAAAAAAATCTCTCTAGCTTACCTTCACAGTTCTTCCCATCAAAAGTTAGGGAGAAGCCGGCTGTGCATGAGCAGTGGTAGGAGCCTGGGGTGTTTTCACAGGTCTGGGCACACAGCCTGCCAGGATAGTGCCAGCACTCATTTACATCTGTCAGGAGTGCAGGAGTAGGAGCTATTAGATAGATACCTCCAGGCCACTAAAGACTCAATGCCAGCTCTCATTCAGACACACAGAAAATGATGCAAAGTGTGATCTTTTCACCTTGTTAGTTAATTTTTAATTTCCCTACATACATCTATTTAAGAATAAGCCATACATTCTACGCTGGTTTTTCAAATTAAAATGTCATTGAATTGGGGAAATACAAATACTGTATATAGAAGGTAATGAAAGCTTATATGTGGATATTTTTACTATTGAGAAATGAAGCAACTTGCTGCAAACCAGAATTTTCTTTTTTATTAACTTAGCTAACTAACATGGTACATGCGATTCCAGTGAGAATTGGCAGCTAGTAGCAGGGATAACATTAACACAGACTATACAAAGTTGACTCTTGCAGGTACTGAGAAATGAACTGTGGGTGTGTCCCAAACCATCAATGGGAAACAATCTCAAAAATTCGAATTCATCATATAGTGCCATGTATTTAAATAGCCACATATTTAGCTAAACAGCAAACAATGAACTCTGTTCCAAATGTAAACAATCCATTGACTGTGACATGGCAGTTTTGGTCTTGAAAGGTCAACAGGTTAGCTCACCTACAAAGCATGTGAGGATGGGCATTTGAAATATATTAGTTAACACTGTTTGATTAAATTGGGATTTCAGACACTAATGAATCATATGTCATCACTCACAGCAGTAGCACAACTGTAAATATAGTTCCTGTTCCTGTACATGTTTCTCTTCCTGTTCCTATTCCTATACCCACCTTCCTACAAATGAACGTGCATTAAATATTTGGATTTGAGCCCATTGAGAGAAACAGCTGGTGGTTCTAACTCCAGTTTGGTGTCATTAAACCATTGCAGAAGAAGAGGGCACAATAAGATGACATAATTAAAAAAGCACCAGTCAAACCTCAAACGGTGGAAAGCAATGTAGAAAACATGATAGAAGTATGACAGAGCAGTATGGGCAGAAGCTTCAGCTTTAAGTTACATGCTTCATGTACGTCATGATATGTTTCCACTGCACTTTGTCAAACTTTGTTTTTATCACCAAAATATCCTCACACCAACTTTTCCATCTTAGCCAACTGTAAAAAATATTGTTTCATTGTAATATTTCATTGCTTTTTAATTATTGCCTTTAGTGGGCTTTAGAATAACATATGTTGAATAAATAATGTGATGGGAAATGTAACTATATATCTATATCTATATATATATCTATATATCTATCTATATATCTATCTATATATCTATATATCTATCTATATATCTATATATCTATCTATATATATCTATATA